>JAULCF010695688.1:0-22745 GCA_032361265.1 Devaleraea mollis | reverse complement strand
TTTAGACTAAACTTTATGTCTTCTGAAATTACACAATCTACTCAAACTTTATCTGCTCCAGTTGCGCCTAAAAGGCGGCTCGAGCAGATTGATATTTTAAGAGGCATCGCACTCTTTGGCATATTACTTGTGAATATGCTCAGTTTTTCTGGCCCTTATCTAGAGGTGTCAAGCTTTACATACTGGCAATCTCTTCCTGATAAAGTTGTTGAATTCTTAACGATTATTTTTGCTGAAGGTGCTTTTTACTCGATTTTTTCTTTCTTATTTGGGCTTGGTTTTGCACTGCAAATGCTAAGTGCTAAAGCCAAAGGCGAAACTATAGGACCGAGGTTCCGCAGGCGACTCTTCTTCTTATTTTTATTCGGCCTAAGCCATCTCTTTTTGATTTGGAACGGCGATATCCTTACACAGTATGCAGCAACTGGTTTAGTTCTGTTGATGTTTCGCAACAAATCTATTAAACATATTTTTCCTTGGATTATTGCTTCTGCACTCTTCTCGATTGCCTTCTTTACTTTTTCTGGTCCCTTTATTACCTCTGATGGTTCAGGTCTAAATAATTTAATTACGTTAATGGGCAGTGGAAGCTATATTGATATTTTACAAGACCGCTTATCCTTTGGTCTGGACTCTATTTTTGTTATTCCTTTTCTCATTCCTAGTATATTGTGGATATTTTTATTAGGTTTAATCGCAGGAAAAACAAGATTTTTTCATAACCTTGAAAGCAAGACCCCCTTTTTAAAGCGAGTTCTTTCTATTACCTTACCGCTAGCAATTATTGCAAAAGGTATTTTGGCCTATCTACTATTTACCAATCCTAGTGGTGCATGGAACTTTGTATTTTCTTGGGGTTTAGGTGGACCGTTGTTGGGCTTTAGTTATATTGCAATTTTGCTTTTAATTATGCAGAGTCCAATTGGCTTGAAGCGCCTAAGTATTTTTGCACCTGTAGGTAGAATGGCACTAACCAACTACATTGCACATTCACTGATTTGTACCACACTCTTTTATGGTTACGGCTTTGGTTTATACGCTAAGCTTGGACCTTCTATAACTTTGTTTATAGCTATTGCTATTTTTGTCGGACAAATATTTTTAAGCAATTGGTGGTTATCACGTTATCGCTTTGGACCTTTAGAGTGGGTCTGGCGTTCACTGACCTATGGTAAGTGGATTTCACTAGCTAAAGGGTAAAACAAGTGCTTTCCTGGTTTATTAAAATGCGAAAACTAAAATACTAAAATCAAACAAAAAGGGGGTATCGAAATTTCGATACCCCCTCTACTCATTTCCAAGTTTTTATTTGCTTAAGGGCCAAAAAGTAAAGGTCGTAAAACAATCAAAGAAAAGCTTTCATACCAAGCACCAATTACAAGTAAGACTAAGGCAATAGGTAGCATCAACCAAAGCTTACGGATACCTTCTGGTAAAGCTTTAAAACCTTTTTTAATTAGGGTAACAAGTAACATGCCACCACCTGCGGTTACTAAAATATACGCCATTATCTCAATGATTAGCGTTGGAAGATGCAAAATAAGCATTGGCTCAAACACACCCGCAAATGGAATACCTAATATGAACATACGAGCCATATTGAATAAATAAGCAGGTATACCAAAAATAAGCGCTGGAATAAATGTCGTACTAAAAGCGCCCATAGAAAAATTCCAAGAAGCGGTTACGGCAGCAGTCTTTATAACATCTCCACTATTTAGGTGTTCTACAATACCGATAGTATTTAAGCTTTCCCCGATCAATTCCATAGACATATCAATACATGCTTGAGGTAGGGCGAAACCTGTCATAAGTCCAAGTGCAAAAAAACCATAAATTAAAACACTTGTAATAATAACTAGACGTTTATGTTCTAAAATAGCTTGCCAACCTAAGAAAAGCCAATGCCTAAAAAAGTTAGCTCGAAAGAAAGAAAGTAGGAGCACTAAACTAAAGACAATAAATATCCAGCCAATATAAGGACTATCAAAAATTGATGGTAAAAGACTGCCACCGTTACTGCTATCTACAGCATTAAAACGAACACGCCCAGCTTCCCATGGTGTTGTTGAATCATCAGTTGGTCTGAGTGCAACTTCTACTTGCCCCGTTGTATCGCCAAAACTAGCTGGATAGCTAATCATCATGATACCTTCGGTACCTTCACCATCAAGAACTTTTTCTCGTGGGTCTTCAAAGTTAATGTTTAAACCATCGACTAATTGAGGGGTTATACCAATGATTGCAAAATCTTGGCAGAGATCGGTAGCTGGGTCATCTCTTTCAAGATAGTTACGAGGTTCAAAGCCTTTGGCTATTGCTTGCCAATCACCGATTGCTGTTTTAGCTATGCTCTGGGGTGTCGCTGCAGTTTCTTGTGATAAAGCTGTATTTAGTCCAAATAGTGTACCTAATGCTATTAAAAGCATGAATACATAGGTAGATACATAGACTAGTTTTCTTTTACTGGTTTTCATGTAGGTAGAGTCTTACCTTTCTTGAGTCGAGCTTTTGCTAAATATTTTTAGTCAAAGATTTAAGTGATTAGAATCAAACCTCTTGAAGTGTGAGTCCCTCACTGCAAAGTGGGCAACTGCTAGCTTCGTAAGTAGGAAATTCTAGCGTCAATAGCGAGTATAGGGGAAGCGTCTCAGGAAGTTTTGATAAACCTCTATCGACAATGCATGCGACTGCTTGACAACTAGCACCTGAAGCTTCAGCAGCAAGGACTGCTTTGTGTACGCTACCGCCTGTTGTTAGTACATCTTCCACAGCTATAAATTTACTACCTGCTTCGATTGGTAAAGCTTCACGTACTAGCATGCCGCCTTGACCATCTTTTTCAGCGAATAGGGCGCGCTTATTCAAGGCTCGAGCCACGACGTAGGCCAGCGTCACACCACCCATTGCAGGGCCAATAACAAAGTCAATTTCATCCATGTTACTAAGTTCTTTTGTTAGCTTTTCAGCTAATGCTTCACCAAGCGCATCTATATGCTTAGGATGTTGCAAGACAGTGGTAGATTGTAAAAAGAATGGCGAGTGACGCCCTGAAGCGAGTAGGAAATGTCCTTCTAAAAATGCACCTGTTTGTTTGTAGGTTTTAAGTATATCCATGTTATTCGCTATCATATTACATTCGCGTTATCTTGTTAGGGTACGAATCTTGTCTAAAGCGAAACGTAACAGTTTGTGTCTTATAATTACGTTATTGCTAATTAGGCATTGTTAGTTATTTATTGACGCTTTATTGACACTATATTGCTGCTCTATTGCTGGTTAATTGACACTATATTGCTGCTCAATTGACAAGTTTGTTGACAGTTTATTGACACCCTATTAACGCTTAACTGACTTAATTAGTGCATGGGGTAACTCTTAATTTGTTAGAATACGCTTACTAATTTAAATATTGCTAAACTCAAAACTAAGTTGATACCTATATAACTGTGACAAAACAATCCTTAAAAAAACCAGTAAAAGAAGAAACTAAGCCAAGACCTAAAGTATTGCGACATCTATTTAACAGATGGGAACAAGCTAAACGTGTTTTTTACGCCTTTTTTCCTTTTGCGCTAAACCCAAATGATGCTTGGGCCAAAGAAGTACTCAACCCTATTGAATTTGACCTATATACCCAAATGGATGTACGTGACAGACACCATGCTTGCAACGTAGCTGAGTTATTGATTGCTTATGCTCCAGAAAGCTCTGCTACGTTGCTAGGAGCTGCATTTTTACACGATATTGGCAAAGCGCAAGCTCGCTACAACCCTTGGGAGCGTATTTTTGTGCATCTCTATACACCAAAGCACCTAGCAGCAGAACCTAAAGAAACTGGTTTGAAGGGGTCATGGCAACGTCATCTTTACCATGATAATTATGGAGCAAGCTTAATTCGCAAAGCTGGTGGAAATGAGCGTATGGCAGAAATTGTTGCAGCACATCACCATCCAGGAAATGACGATGAAGCTGCCTTACTTAAATATATAGACGAGATGTTTTAAACCCATTTCCACTTGTTATATAGTGCATCTGAAGAATCACCAAAATCCAAAGTGGAAGTACCTAAGTACTTCTACATTTAATGCTATTTTTGGACAAAACATGACCACAATTCAAAAACCAGATACTGACATACTTGAAGAACAACTTAGCTGGCTTTTTTCGCAACAACGTTTTCTAAACCCTACTTTAGAACGCACCAAAACCTTACTTGCATTTTTAGGTAATCCACAAACTCAGTTCGACACTGTCCTAGTAGGTGGTACCAACGGTAAAGGTAGTGTAGTTGTGAGCATAGCAGCCATGTTACAAGCAGATGGCAAACGTGCTGCAAGGTTTATAAGCCCACATTTGAGTTACTTTGCAGAGCGGTTTATGATTGATGGTAAATCAGTGAGTGATTTAGCCATTCTTGAAGTAATCATTCCACTACGAGCTGAAGCTACACGGATTGGGGCTAGTTTCTTTGAGATTGTAACTGCAATGGCTTGCAAATTATATGCCGATGCTAAGGTTGATGTTGCAGTTTTTGAAGTAGGTTTAGGTGGACGCTTTGATTCTACGAATTGTTTAGAACCAGTACTGAGCATCATTACAAATGTATCGCTAGATCATACAAAGGTACTGGGCAATACGGTTGAAGAAATCGCTGCTGACAAAGCGCAGATTATGCGTGCTGGAAAAGCTTGTTTTAGTGCAGCTAAAGGTTCAGCTTTACAGGTTTTACAAGCTGAAGCAAAAGATATTGGTGCAACACTCACTGCCTTGGAAGATGTTCCACATAAAGGAAAGAATCTGGCTTGGCAAGGTGTTGAAATAGCATTTGAGGCTAATGCACCTATTGGTTTGAAAGATGATTTAGCTGTGCAGTCTAAGCTTCTTGGGCAACACCAAATAGATAATATTTCTTTGGCAGTGTTGGCAGCAAAAGCACTAGGTGTTTCTGATGTTGCAATTCAAAAAGGTGCTAAAACAGCAAAGTGGGCAGGCCGTTTAGAAGTTGTAGTTTATAAAGAGCAGCAGTTTTTGCTAGATGGCGCACACAATCAAGCATCAGCAAAAGCACTTAGTAAAGCTATAAACCATTTAGGTTTAGAAAAACCAGTGTTGATTTTTGGAATTTCTGGCGATAAAAATGTTCAAGATGTAATTGCTGAATTAGAAGGTGCTGTAGGTGAGGTTATTTTATGCAAATCAGCGAATAGCCCTAGAGCTGCGAAACCTGAAGACTTAGTTGATATTTGGTCTGAGTTTAGAGATCGTAAGAACCTTAGTATTGCAGAGTCGCTAGAAGATGCAATTGAGCAAGCGGTTAATAAAACTAGTAAGAATGCATTTCTCAAACCCGAACAAGCTGTCATCATAGCAGGAAGCCTTTACTTAATAGGCGAAGTCCGCCCTCTTCTACTTGCTGAAACAACAGAGTCTTGGGAGCGTTGGCAATAATAACTAAAAATAGCGAATTAAGATAACTGATTTTTCTCAATTTTTTCGATAATGAAAAATATAGTTTAAGTAACGATAATCGTCATTTTAACGAAAATACCTAAAATCAATAACATTATTTAGGTAAATATTTATGCAGTGGTAATGTTTAAGTAATTACTAAATGATTCAATACATATGAAATTGAAAGTTACCTTTTCTCCCTACCATTGGCAAAAGAATAACTTTTGGTTTTCTGATTAAAGTTCTAAGTCTTACACTTCGGCTCGAGCTTTAATCTGGGCATTATAAATATCCTTTTTGAGAAGAAAAGGTTTTTTCTGTCCTTAAGTTGTAACTACTTTGTGTTTTGAGAAGCTATTACAAGCATCTACATTCACTAAAGGTTACAGCGTTAAAGATTACTAGATGTAGTTTGCGGAACTCCGTCATACAAATCCGTCCTACACAGTTCGCAGGCTACATCTATTAATCAACAACGAATCTTAGCTATAAATCTACTAGCTGTGAAAGAGAGGCTTTTTTGATAAAAATGAGTTGCTTGTTATTCAAGCTTTAAATCCTTTAAATGACTTAAGAACAGAACAGTACGAATACTACTTTGAAGAAGAATCAGTATTATCTGGTTTCTGGCCTCAAACGCTACCGTGAAATAGTAAAACAAGAAATGCTCTTAGCGCAGAAAAATCAGATGCGCTCGAGCACATATATTACCGCCCGACAAAAGAAGAAGATATTTGAGACCCTCGTCAGTATGGTCATACACAAAGGTGTTGACGATACAACCGAATTCGCCTTACAGTTATATGCAAAACTTCCTCATACACCCCTAAAAGCGCAAGTAAGCATAAAAGCCAGCGAACAAGCCCTTGAATCGTTTTTCTTATTAAGCAATGTAAACCTTTACATTCAACAACTTTACGACAAACAAAGACCTGCTACTATTTTAGGTAGGAATTATAGTACAGAAAAAAATATAGAAGAATACACTATTGAGCAAGCAAAGTTAACTATCACGTTACAAAATGAAGTATCCCCCACTAATTACCCCGATACTTTGACAGAAAGCCATCAAAATTGGGCGAGCTCACCCCAATTTTGATAAACAATATTTCTTATACCGTATTGTATGTACGGTAACTACATTTAGATGTTATTACAATCTTAAGTCCTCCTAAATTTGATTTTGTAAAAAAGGAAGACACCTCAAGTTTTTAAGTGAGGTGTCTTCCTTTTTATATAATACAGAATTAGGAAATACATTTAGATAACACAATCCATTCGCTTCAATTATATAAGGAAATCAAACAAAAGCCAGTAGAAACTATCAATTTTGTATTGAGGAAATACAAAAAGAATTAGGCAGTTGCTAAACAGTGACTAAGGCAAGTGACTAAGGCAATGGCTAAACAGTGAGACAGTTGCTAGACAGTTGCTAGACAGTTGCAATGCTATAGTTAAATTATGCCAGAACTAAAATCATTTAATCCTGAAACCGCAACAGACTATGAATTCATAAAACGCAATAACTTTGGAAACCTTAGGCGTGCTGAACTTGCGCCAGACGACCCACCACTTACGCTTGAAGCAAGCATTAACAATGCTAAGGGTTGGAAACTAATTAAGAGTAGTCAGATTGAAGTTTGGCAGCTCTGGCTGGCTGAGGAAATTGTAGCTGAGTTATTTTTAGTTGTTAATTCTGATAAGAATAATACTCATTTATTTTCTTTACAGTTGTACACCGTGCCACAGTATAGACGTAAAGGCTACGCAAAACTTTTGCTACCAAAGATAGTTGCTTTTGCTACTAAACATGAGCGTAGGCTTGCCCAAAGCTTGTCAAGCTCCAGAACCCCTGCTGGACAAGAATTTGCAGAACACCTTGATGCGAATTATGGTTTGGTTGAAAGTATCAATCAACTTGTTATGGCAGATTTAGATACTGAGCTTATGCAAAATTGGCTTGATGCTAGCAAGTTAGCGCAAGAAAAATTTGAATTAGGCTTTTGGGGTAATGTTTACCCAGAAGAAGAAATTCAAGCAATCTGCAAACTTAGAGATGCCATGAACACTGCACCAACAGATAATCTAGACGTGAAAGCGTATGTAACTACACCAGAGAAACTACGTGAGTCCGAGGCAAACATTAAGGCTCGAGCTGACGAACGCCGCGTCCTATACATTCGCCATAAAACCTCAGGCGAGCTAGCAGGCTATACCGAAACCTACTGGGAACCAGAAACGCCAGATGCCATACACCAAGGCGATACAGTCGTAGTTCCAAAATACCGTGGCAACGCATTGGGTAAATGGTTAAAAGCTGCCATGCTAGAAAAACTAATAGAAGAACGCCCCAACGTAAAATACATCCGTACAGGCAACGCAGCGTCTAATGAGCACATGTTAGCTATAAATCATGAACTTGGCTTTGAACTTTATGAATCTGCTATCTTTTGGCAGCTTGAAATTGACAAACTCAAGACTTATTTGCAATAAGATGATTTGAATTTATCTAATGCTATAATTAAATCTAATGCTATAGTTAAAGTATGCCAGAACTAAGATTGTTCGATCCAGAAACTGCAACTGAAAAAGATTTTGTAAAGCGTCTTGAGTTTAACAACCTAAAAAGCGAAGAAACAGAACCAGATGATCCAGCAAATACGCTCGAGCGAAGTATTAATAACACAAAAAGTTGGAAACTAGTTGAGAGTCTACAAATTGAAGTCTGGCAGCTTTGGCTCAATGATGCGGTGATTGCAGAACTCTTTCTTAATGTTGATACCAAGGAAGAAGAAAACGCTCACTTATTTAATTTTGAGCTATTTGTTTTAAAGCCCTATAGAAATAAGGGTTATGCCAAACTGTTGCTACCAAAGCTTATTGACTGTGCTGAAAAATATAAACGAAGGCTTGCCCAAAGTTATACCACTTCTAGAGTATCTGCTGGTCAAGAGTTTGCAGAATATCTAAATACACATGAAGGATATCACGAAAGCTATAATCAGCTTGCTTTAGAAAAACTAGATAACAGCTTGGTACAAAACTGGTTAAGTGAAAGTAAAATCGCATCGCAAAACTTTGAGATAGATTCTTGGGGTAATGTCTACCCTGAAGCTGAACTAGACGCCATAGCAGAACTCATAGATGTTATGAACACTGCACCCAAAGAAGATTTAGATATGGCAGACGCCAAAACACAACCCGAACGATTGCGTGAAGGTGAAGCTTTTATGGAAGCTCGTGGTGATGAACGTAGAACACTATACTTGCGTCATAAAGAATCTGGTGAACTAGCTGGCTATACCCAAACCTATTGGGAACCTGAAACACCTGAAGTAATTTTTCAAGATGATACAGGTGTTCTACCGAAATATAGAGGAAATAAACTAGGTAAATGGTTGAAAGCTGCCATGCTTGAAAAGATCATGACTGAACGACCTAATGTCAAATTCATAAGAACAGGCAATGCAGCTTCAAACGAACCTATGCTAGCCATCAATCATGCACTTGGGTTTACACTCTATACCTCTGTAGTCGTGTGGCAGCTTGAAGTTGATAAGATAAAAGCCTATCTACAAAGCTGACTTTGACTCACAGCATAATTCCGACTATTGATATACGCACCAGTTTCGCTTTCAGCAATTGGATGCACATAAGTAGTACCTTCGGTACTTTCTAGAATTAGAAGTAAGTTACCCATAAGAGAACTTACCAAGTACCAAGCTCCCTGATGTGCTCCTTCGCTACCTGTTTTGACAGAACCTATCATCTCACCACTAGTTGTACCTGTTGAAAAGTAAGCAATATCGTTATATTCATGTCGGTAATTGCCATCACTACAAAAGTCGTAATTAAATTTTGCTTGACCTGCATAGCTACCAGTTGTACCAGACACAACACCATCGCTATAGTCTGAGCTCGAGCTACTGATTGATGCATGCATGCCGTACATTTTTTGTTCCCAATTCGCAACATCATTGTTAGGTTGTGTCAGCGTAATTCCGTTTACGACAGTCTGAGCAAGTTGTTCAGCTTGTGGACCATAGGCCAAAACAGCAGCAGCGTTTCTTGTTGTAGCTTGTTTAGCAGCTACAGAAATCATAGCCTCACCAATCAAGACCTGAGCTTTAAGTAAATCTACTTCAAAGGAAGGTTGACCAACCACCTGATAGTTTGCTTCCTCTTTTAAGAGATATTCAGCAAGTGCTTCAATTGCAAATATACCTAACTCCTCAGCACTTGCTTGAGAAGATGCTTCGATTGCTATAAGGCTATTACCGTCTTGGGTAAGCATAAGAAAACCACCAAAATCAGCGTCGAAGTAAGCAGTGTGGTTTTCTGGAACAACAAAGCTTACACCTGTCCAAGGTGATTGAAGAACAGTGCCAGCAGGATATTGTTGATTTTCTGCAATAAGCACACTCCCTTGGGGCGCTGTTGTTTGTGTAGGTGTTTGCGTATTCTGGTTTTGAGCTACCAATACCTTTGTTAGAGTGTAGGTTTTACCACCTGTTAAAAAGCTAAGGTTATTTCCATTTAAAGTTGCAGCAATGTCGAAATGGTCGTTGCTAGATATGAAGTAACCTGTTAGAGATACGCCAGATGCTTGGGTTACAACTGGAAAAACTTGGCCATCAAAATCAATGTTACCGTTATAGCCTTCAATAGTTTTTTCTAAGGTTAGATTGAATGCCTCACCTATATAGTTCCCTGAAAATAAGTCTTCTTGTTGTGCTAATGGGTTTTGGGCAAAGCCAATATTCAATATAGTTGTTGCAATAATAACTGCGATTACCTTCATAACATCCTCCAGTGTTTTTAGTATATGGAGAATGCGTTACACCAGCGTTATACGTAAGATTCAAAACAATTCGCAAAATTATGATAATAAGATATTGCTATGGAAACATGGAAACCCACTTCAAAATCTGAAATTGAAGCGATTATTAAGAAGCAGCTTGAAAAATGTACTGATGATCAAAAGGAATATTTCAAAACAGTTTGTGTTGAGCCATATCAGGTTCAACTTTTACGATTTGGACAACTAGAAAAAGTTTTTGTAGTCGCAACCAAAGATTCTGAAGTTACTTATTTTGAAGATGTGGAAAATGGATTTAATATTGCACCTATAAGTACTGAAGGTAAACTACTAGAACATTTCGATGAACTTCTAAACTTAACTCATGTTCTATACAGATGGGTGAATCATCTAGATTCTCCACGATAACTAGTACCATTTACAGAGGAGAATAGTGCTTTAGGTTGTTTCCTAAGACTTACTTTCTGAACTAGCTAAAGAAGCTATTTCAGAAAAAGTATAGTCTAGAAATTTTATTGAGTTATTACTTTACCAGCGGTAGTGTCTAATATGCTCACCACGTTTTGCGATTTGACTCATCGCTTCAGTACCAATTTCTAAGTGTAAATCAGTATAGTTTTGGAAAACACTATTTGCACTCTTCTTAGTTTTGATGCCATCTTTTGTTAAAGGTAAATCAGATACCAAAAGGACTGCACCTACAGGCACTTTACTTGCAAAGCCAACAGAAAATAGCGTTGCTGTTTCCATATCTATGGCAAGCGCACGTTCTTCGTAAAGGTGTGCTTTGAACTTTTCATCAAATTCCCAAAAGCGGTAATCCGTTGTGTGTATGACACCTGTGCGGTAGTCCATGCCTTTTTCGAGAATCATTTGTGAAACAAATTTTTGCACTTTGAAGGTTGGAAGTGCAGGCACTTGTATAGGTAAGTGGTGGTGTGACGCACCTTCATCGCGAATTGCTGCGGTTGGGAGTATAAAGTCACCAACTTTAAGTGAACGGTGTAAGCCACCTGTTAGGCCAAGGAAAAGCACAGCTTTAGGGTCGGTTGCTGCTAGTAGTTCGATGATTAAGGCAGCGTTTGGTGCACCAATTGAAAAATTGATGATGCTTACGCCTTTATCTTTGCTGTGAGCAGCACTCATGGCAGAGCCTTGGGTACGGCTCGAGCCGTAGTTGGCATAGAACTGTTCCAAGTAGTAGCCAAAATTCGTCAGAATGATTTGTTTTTCAAATTCGTCTGGTGGGGTACCTGTATAGCGCTCGAGCATATCTCTTGCGATTGCCATTTTTGCATCGTTAGCATAAATTCTATTTGAATCAGGAATCAGGTATGGGTTTGCCATTTCGCCATTTTCATTGTATGCGTCTTCAATTTCGACATCATCTTGTGGGTTTTTCGGATTTTTATCTATAGTAGTGCTCCATTCTTGAATGTGCTTATAGCAGACTGACAGCCAACTCTCAGTTTCATATAAGGGGCGTAGTGAACAACCATCATAGCAAGTCAATACAATAGCTATTGAGATTTTGCTAACTGAAAGCTACATTGATATAGATTTCTAATTCGAAGTTTGTTTCGAGAAAATCTACATCTTGTGAGTTCATTATAAATGTGGCGTTATGCGTAAAGTAATGCTAAGGTCGCAAGGTTTACAGCCTACAAATAATTAGCGAGTACACTAACACATAAAAATCTGCTAGTCTAGGATTATGAGTGATGTTTCTCCCAACAATACACCAGATAATGCAGTAAATAATGCTGTCGATTTATCTTCTGAAAGTACAGATATGGCTTATACTACTGATCAAACTGCTGATCAAACGACTGAGCAGGAAGCCAAAAACTATATAGCTGATGTTGACCTCCACGATACAGCCTATTACTTTAATCGTGAACTATCTTGGCTAAAGTTTAACGAACGTGTTTTAGAAGAAGCAGAAGATATAGAAAATCCACTGTTAGAACGTTTAAAGTTTCTAGCCATTTTTAGCTCGAATCTTGATGAATTCATGATGATTCGCTACGCAGGCATTAAAGAGCAGGTCAGTGCAGGCATTACCAAACTCACTGCTGATGGTCGCAGTCCCGTAGAACAGGCTGCTGAAATCCCAAAACGCTTACGTCCATTGCTAGATCGCCATGGTCGTCATCTGAACCATGTTATTTTACCTGCACTCGAAACACATGGGGTAAAGATTGAACAAACCAGTAACTTAAATCAAGAAGATGCTGCCTATGTAGATACTTATTTTCGAGAAACACTTTTTCCTGTGCTTACGCCACTAGCACTTGATTCTGGTAATCCTTTTCCACGTTTACCAAACCTGAGCTTTTCGATATTGATAGAAGTGCGTGACCCTGTAAGTGGTGTAACCGAAAAGGCAGTTGTACAGGTACCAAGCGTATTGCCTCGCTTTTTAAAGCTGCCTAGCCAGCAAAATACAAGCTCAGAAGAAGGCTTAGAACCTATAGATAGCAATGTTGAGCACCGCTTTGTGCTTTCAGAAGACCTAATTAAACACAAAGTTAAAGATTTGTTTGTTGGTTACGATGTTGAGCGCTGCCATGTGTTTAGAATTACTCGAAATGCAGACATTGAACTTGCAGAAGATGAAGCAGACGATTTACTACAAGTCATCGAAGATGAAGTTCGCAAACGTCGTTGGGGTGACGCTGTTCGTTTAGAAGTTACGACGAATATGCCTAAAGACTGGTGTGATTATCTGGTGGAAAACCTAAGGCTCGAGCCGCAGGATGTATTCCGCCTAGACAACTACCTCAACGTAGCTGACTTCATGGAAATGCTTTCACTTCCACTTCCAGAACTGCGCGATGCACCATTTGCATCACGCTTACCGAGCGAGTACCGTAGTGCAGCAAATATCTTCGACGCAATTCGTCATCAAGATATCTTAATTCACCACCCCTTTCACGCCTTTGATGCTGTTCTGAAACTTATTCGATCAGCAGCACAAGACCCACAAGTTCTAGCTATAAAACAAACTCTTTACCGTGTGGGTAAAAACTCACCCATCGTAGCAGCCTTAAGCGAAGCGGCTGGCAACGGTAAACACGTAACTGCACTCGTAGAACTAAAAGCAAGATTTGACGAAGAAAATAATATAGTCTGGGCAAGAGAACTAGAACGCTCTGGTGTACATGTCGTTTACGGTTTTGCAGGCTTAAAAACACACTGTAAAGCACTACTCATCGTCCGCCAAGAACAAAACGAAATTCGCCGCTATGTTCACCTATCTACAGGTAACTACAATGGCTCAACGAGTAACCTCTATACAGATATGAGCTTACTTACCTGCGACGAAGCTTTAGGCGCAGATGTGTCTGAACTTTTTAATTATCTAACTGCCTACAGCAAACAAGATGAGTGGCGCAAACTCTGGGTCGCACCAACCACCTTAAGACCAAAGGTTCTAGAAGCAATTACTAAAGAAACAGATAATGCACTTGCAGGTAAGCCTGCAAGAATTATCGCTAAGATGAATTCTTTGGTTGATCCCGAAGTTATTCGTTATCTCTATAAGGCGTCTCAAGCTGGCGTTAAGATTGATTTGATTATTCGTGGCATTTGCTGTCTAAGACCAGGTGTTAAAGGCGTAAGTGAAAATATCCGTGTGCGTAGTATCGTCGGTAGGTTCTTAGAACACTCCCGTGTATTTTACTTCAAACACGGTGGCGAAGATAACATCTACCTTAGTTCTGCTGATTGGATGCAACGCAACCTAAATAACCGTATCGAAGCCGTCTTCCCAATAGAAGATATACGCCTTAAGCGCAAAATTGTTCAGGTACTAGATATGTCTTTAAAAGATAATGTCAAGTCTAGACAATTAGGGGCAGATGGGTTTTACTTTAGACCTGAGCGTAAAGAAGGCGATAAAAGAATTAGTTTGCAGGAGAGATTGTTAACTTTATCTGAGCGTAAGCGTGCTCAGACTGATGGTGTTTAGTAGTTAATGGAGTAAAGAAAAAAGCTCGAGCTACCCTGTTGGGTTGGCTCGAGCTTTTCTTATGCTCCCAAAAGTAACTAACTATAGATAGTTTAAATTCTAATGTAGCCCAAATAATAAAATCCAATACCCACAAGCGTATACTAAAACATGAAACTAAAAACATTCACTTTAATAACGCTGCTAAGTTTACTAACCTTAAGTTTTGCTCAAACCCCAACTACACAACCTATTCCAGAAATCAAAACTGATTCAGCCTTAACCTATGCTGAGCGTACAGTTTGGTACAGCATTTTGGATTGGCCGCAAAGCTATGAAAAAAGCTTTGTCACTACTTACAATCCAACTGACCCTACTGAATATGGTGGAATTCAGTTCTACGCATTAAATGATGATTGGTATCTAGTAGAAATTCAGACTTTTCGTGGAGCCTATCAAGGTGGCACTATATTCATGCTCTACAATCAAAGATGGGAAGAAGGGTATATGGCAAGCTTTCCATCAGCAAGCCTTAACGATACTGGTAGCTATCAAGTTTCCTCTCAAATTGAAGTAGGTGGATTCATTACTTTTGATGACGAGACTAAAGAACTTGAAATATTCTCTCGTTACCGAGGTCCTGGTGGCTGTGGTTCACTCAACCGCTACCGATTCCAGTATGAGACTGCCTATCTAGTTTCCATACGTTCACAAGGTTGTGAAGAAGCAGACGCTCAAGGTGAAGACATGTTACTTTCACCAAGTGACTGGCCTTTGGTATGGCCGCCTCAGGCAGCACAAGAATAAGCGCATGGAAAACAAAATTAAAGTACAGCAAAAGAGATTTGCTGTACTTTAAAAGATACAAATTTAGAAATAACTTTTTCTTAATTCTCTTCTTCTAACCCCTCAAAATTATTAAGTAATTCCAACATCTGCTCAGGATCATTTGTAGGGTCTTGGCAAAAGTAATTCAAACAAACATAAGCAGTCGCTTGTTCATTTAGAGGTTCATAGTACTTAGTGTAGTCAGCTAAAGCTATAATTGGATCATCTTCGTTTAGTGTACGTAAGATTACGACTTTGTTTGGACTATAGTTAGCATCTAGTGCTGCGAACATAGCTTGAGTATCTTCCGCTTGAGGGTCACCCGCAATAACCACTTCAAATGATGGTCCTATTGCAAAATCTAACGCCGACATAAGCAAGGTATACCCACCTGCATAGGTTTTAACTGCTGATGCAAAGGTATTACCAATTTCTTCTGCGTAGTTTTCATACTCAGTATTTGCAAGCAAACGTCCAAGCCGTAAAAGGTTGAGCATAGCTACAGAATTACCTGATGGTATAGCTGCATCATAGATGTCTTTAGAGCGACTTAGGAGTTTTTCTGCATCGTTCGCAGTGAAGTAAAATGCACCACCTTCAGTATCCCAAAATCTTTCGATTAGATCATCTTGTAGTTGTATAGCTGCTGCAAGATATTTACTATCGTAAGTAGTTTCGTAGACTTCTAGTAAACCCCATATAAAAAAAGCATAGTCATCTAAATTAGACATGATCCCTGCATCGCCTAAACGGTAGCGGTGAAGCAAACGTCCTTCTTCGGTCCGCATATCGTTTAGGATGAAATCAGTAGCATCTACGGCTGCTTGTTTATAGGTATTGTTATCAAGCGCACGACCAGCTTTTGCCATAGCTACAATCATCAAACCGTTCCAGTCCGTAAGAACTTTATCGTCTTTAAGAGGTTTGATACGGTTTTCGCGGTAGGTATAAAGCTGTTCCTTTAAGACTTCCCAACGTGCTGCATTTTCACTACTCAAATTAGCAAGTGGTTCTTTTGTATGGAATATATTCGTTCCTACAGTTCCACCTTCAAGTGGATCAACCCAGTTACCTTCTGCTTCAACATTCATCAGATTACTGATAAAACTATAGTCAGCTTCATCCAACACTTCTTGCAGTTCTTCAGTGGACCAAAGGTAAAACTTACCTTCTTCGCCTTCGCTGTCGGCATCTTCAGCAGAGTAAAATCCACCTTCAGGTGAAGTCATATCTCGAAGTACATAGTTTAGGATTTCTTGTGTGGTTGTGGCCATAGTTTCTTTACCACTCGCCATATAAGCTTCGGTAAATGCCATACTCAACATAGCTTGGTCGTAAAGCATCTTTTCAAAGTGGGGTACTAGCCAAGTTTCGTCAGTACTATAGCGGTAGAAGCCATCACCCAATTGGTCATAGACTCCACCTTTTCGCATAGATTCTAGCGAATGAATAACCATATCCAAAGCTTGTTGATTATCATTTCGCTTATATTCTCTTAGTAAATATAGATAATCATGTGGTCTAGGAAACTTTGGTGCGCCACCAAACCCACCGTGAACTTCATCGTAACTACTTGAGAGTTGATCAGTTGCGTCAGCTAAACTATAGGCGTTCAAGACTTCGTCGCTACTGACTGTATTTCTAACTTCAAGGCGTGCAACAACGTCTTCGGCAAACTGTTCGGCTCTGGATGAGTCAGTGGTCCAGATTTGACGAATATTAGGTACAAGTTCCATCATACCTACACGACCAAAACGTTCATTTTTTGGAATGTAGGTACCTACGTAAAATGGCTTTTTTTCTGGAGTCATCATGACATTGAGGGGCCAGCCACCACTACCGTTTAGCATGACTGCAATGTCCATATAAATTTTATCGATGTCTGGTCGTTCTTCGCGATCAACTTTGATAGCTATAAAAGTTTGATTGAGTTCTGCTGCTACCTCTTCGTCTTCAAAAGATTCTTCTTCCATGACGTGGCACCAGTGGCAAGTGGAGTAACCAATTGATAGGAAGATGGGTTTATTTTCTGCAATAGCTTTTTCAAATGCTTCTTCACCCCATGGATACCAATCAACAGGATTATCGGCATGTTGAAGAAGGTAGGGGCTTTTTTCATCTGCAAGACGGTTTTGAGTACCGCTGTGTTGTGCTATGGAAAAACTGAAGATGCAAATGCTGATGATGCTAAAAAGGATTGTCTTGTAGGTAGGTGTATTGAAATTCATTATTTTCCTCAATGTATTTATCGCTTTCTTCTTTAACGTAAGCTATTAAGCACTATTGTTTTCATAAAACCTATAGCTGTATATCAAATATTTGACCTTAGTCTGAATCATACTATTGAACATATCGATAACTACCGAACAAAACCTAAGATTTAGGTTGGCGTATAGAGTGCGTTAGATAACATAGCATGCCTTAATTATCGTCCATATTTTGTGTATAATGAACGCACATCACGCAATTTAGTGAACTCTATTTTCCAACTGACTTTTACATAACGAATGGTTTAGATAATGACATCTATATCTGTTCGTGTAACTATCAAAGTCAAATCTACAAGAAAAGTGTAACGTAAATATGAAGAACAAAAAACTCTTAACCTCCCAAGCTCTTTTAGAACTCAATTTTTTAGCTGACCCACAGTTTAGTTATGACGGAAAAATGCTTTGTGTAAAGACTGTTATTGCTAAAACTGGCAGCAAGAAAGATGCACCACCTGCCTATAAAAGTGAATTGATCGTGTTGGATGGTAGTCGAGAAAAACAATTAACGCATACGCCAGATGGGGACTGGGGCGTCGGCTCGAGCCAATCCCCTCACCCCAACCCAACCAACTCCACGGTAGCTTTCCTCTCAAACCGCAACAGCACAAAAGAGAAAAAAGAAAACGCAATCTACTTACTAGATTTAGAAGGTGGCGAAGCCAAACGCATCAGCAGGCCAGGTTTACAAATCCGAGAATTTGCTTGGCACCCAAACGGTAAAGAACTGGCTCTTATTCACCAAGAAGTAGAAGAAGAAAACACTGACCTCTGTAGAGAAATTAAAAATATCTCCTACCGATTTGAGTCTGTAGGCTTTTTACCAAAAGCAACTTACAAAATTGCACTTCTCAATGTTCAAACGGGTCGTGATAAAGATATAAAAGAGCTCGAGCTGTCCCCAAGTAGCCTAGTATTTTCCCCAGACGGCAACAAACTCTACTACGCAGCAGCAAAAAGCTTAGAAGGCCAAAATACATGGCAATCAGCGTTATGGAGTTTGGATGTCAAGACCAAACGCAGCAGTTGCATCATCGAAGAGCGTACAAGATTAGATAGCATTGCGCCTAGTCCAGATGGTCAGCAGCTTGCCTTTGTAGCCTCTGCCAACGGCAAAGGTTTTGCCAGCACGCCTAGCCTATGGCTCTGCTCAACTAAAGCAAGCAAAGCAAACGTGCCAGTTTGCGTTACTAAAGATATTGATGTTGGTCAAAGCTGTGGTGGCGATAGCCGCTATGGTAGCCATCCGAATCCACTGATTTGGCAAGAAGACAACAAAGGCATTTACTTCATTAATAATCAAAACGGGCGTAGTTGTATTTCAGTTTTAGATATAGCTACTAAAGCAATAACTAGCGCTCACCCTACCGATGCACCTGTCGATAGAGCTGTTACAAGTTACGCCTATATGAAGGGTCAGTTTAGTTTTATTGCTGAAACACCACACAATCCAGGCGAATTATATAGCCTAGCTGCTGGCAAAGAAAAACAACTTACGAAAGTCAATCAAAAATTTGTTCAGCGCTATGGACTAGGTATTCAAAGTGAAGAATATAGCGTCAAAGCAAAAGCAGGCTCCGCAAACATCCCATATTGGACTATGTCACCACCTTCTACTAGCCAAACACGTAAAGACAAAGCACTCGTTGTACAAGTTCACGGTGGACCGCACACAAACTATGGCTATGGCTTTTATTTTGAGTTCCATCTTCTGGCTGCCAAAGGCTATACAGTTGTTTTTGGTAATCCACGTGGTGGCAGTAGCTACGGTGAAGACTTCCGTACACACCTTTTAGGTGCTTATGGCAAAGATGATGCCAGTGATGTTATGGCAATTCTTGGCGATGCCCAAAAAGTCTTGAAACGTAGCAAAGCACCTGTTCACTTAACAGGTGGTAGCTATGGTGGCTTTATGACGAATTGGCTTATCGGGCAAAAAGAATGGGTTAAAACTTTCCGTTCAGCAGTTACACAGCGTTCTATTTCAAACTTTGTTAGTTTCTTTGGCACTTCAGATATTGGTTTTAACTTTTCACCTGTTCAACAAGGTGGCAACGCTTGGAACGATACCCAGAAACTCTGGAACCAAAGCCCCATGAAATATGTTGAAAATATTGAAACACCCCTACTGATTATCCATTCAGAACAGGACTACCGCTGCCCGATGGAGCAAGCGGAACAGCTATTCACGGCTATGAAAGTCTTAAACAAGGCTGATTGTGAATTCATTCGTTTCCCTGGAGAAGGGCATGAACTTTCTCGTTCAGGTAGACCTGATAGACGTATTAAACGGTTAGAAGCAATGATTGGTTGGTTTGAAAACCACGCTTAAATCAAAAAAATAGAAGTTGATTAAGTAGAGTATGTCTTTAAACAAAGTGCAAACCCCGAAAAATGCGTCTTGAAAAATGCGTCTTGAATGTAGTGTAAATGCGACTTTGCGTTACGGGAAATGGCATCATCTAACAACTTTAGAAGCATCCGTAATGATTTATTCATAGATGGCATGGATAAACTTGATAATAAAGCATCACAAAAATCTGTAGATAATTTGTGATGCTTGAGTCTATTGATGTGTTATTTAATCTTTGAAACCTTATTTGGCTCACTGAGATTGTTTGCTCCATACGCTATACATAGTAGGTATAAATAAAACACTTAACGTCATCTAGGACTTTAAATGCTTTATCATCAAACAATAGTTAGACTAGATAAATACTATCGGATGCATGAACTGCTAAAGATTAGATCACAGTAGGTCATAACATGGATTTTTGAACAAGATTATATAAAGACAGGAGTCGTATGAATTTTACTAACCCCCTAAGGTTTTGCAGCAAGCTTTGTATTTTTTTCTTAGCAAGTATCGTTCTATTTACATCTAGTGCTTTAGCACAAACAGCTAGATCTACTTCAGTAGCTGTTTACCCTTTTGCTAGCGATAGCCTAATAGGTATCGCAGTTTCTGAACGTTTGAGCGAAGCACTTATTGAGGCTAGTCAAGAAGAAGCCTTATTAGTTATCGAGCCTATCGCGTCACTATCTCTAGTACCGCCTTTAGTAATCGATGGTGGCTTTTTAAGCCCACTCGTTTTACTTGGGTCAGGCTCGAGCGGCACGGATCCCGTCCGCCTAGCTGCTAATTTTGATGGCATCTCACTCATCAGAGACACCTTAGGTGTAGATATCGCACTTTCTGGTAACATCGTAAATACACCAGAAACACTAAACCTAGAACTATATATGGCTACTGCAGATGGCGGTAAGCGCTACACCATTACTGCGCCAGAAACTGCCCCACAAGAACTCGTTGATAACGTTTTATCTGTTCTAAGATTTGAAATGGGTCTGGACTTAGCTGCACAATCACAAGTGATTGATCTTTCCTCTAGCTATGGCGATTACATCAGCATTCTAGGCTTGCTCAGTTCTGGTATCGCTTTTGACTTAACTGAAGGTCTAAGCACACTAATAGCACAAGACGACGCTGAAACAAGTTGGCAAGTTCTTAAAGATGATTTAGAAGCTGTTGAATCTGGCGATGCAGGTAGTAGTTCTATCCGCATGGCTGCACTCGCTATGCTCCTAAATATAGATAGAGAGCTAACACTAGACTACTTTGCCGATATGTATGAGGCGACAGGCTTAGCATTTGCCCAGCTTTGGTTCGGCTCAATCAAAGACGAAATGAATGATGATGAAGCTGCTGGTCAAGCTTTTAAAACTGCCGCTGCAGCCTCTGAATTTGCTTATGGTCAAACTGCAAATACCGCTTACCGTATTGGTAGAGGTATAGCTGAAGATATGACTGAGTTAGTAACTTTGAGTGAATCAAACACAACCTCAGCACTAATTGCTGCTGCCTTTAGCGCACAAGCTATTGGTGAAACAGATATTGAAAGAGTTGCCTTAAAGAACCTCACACGTGTTGCACCTTCGATGGTCTATTCGTTTGAGCGTTTGAGCTTTATTGCCTTTGATAAAGATGATGCTCAAGATGCTGCGGAAGTTCTGGTAATTGCAACAGCGCTCGAGCCGCAGAGCTCTCTTTACTGGACTAACTTGGGTTGGGCTTACTACTTGATTGGCTTTTTAGAAGATAGCGAAATTGCTTCTATGGCTGCACTAGAGATTGATGATACCCAGAACATCGCTTGGTTTAATCTTGGATTAGCTCAAACTGTTACAGGCCGTTTAAACGAAGCTATGCAATCTTATAGAAGTGCAATTTTGGTTGATCCAGAAATTGATGATGAAGCAGTCAAGGATTTGGTAAATGCTATAGACCTCTTCCCAAATGAACCAAGTATTCATTTTGCACTAGCAAGCCTGTATGAAGCAGAAGGCAAAAGAGATCTAGCTATAGAACAGTTTAGTGCGTTTGTTGAGCGTGCAAGCGACAATGATTATTTAACTTTAGCAAACTCTCGCCTTATGGCGCTCACCGCCCCACCAGCACCTATATTGATTAGTGAAGGCGTGCAGCTCGAGCTAGCGGGTATCTCTAACCTCAGCGCAACCTTCAACCCAGGCGACCGACTAAACCTAAACTTCGAACTCTATACCGATGGCGTCGAGCTACCAACCGCAATCACTGTAAGTACCGAACTTCTTGCTGCAAGCGGTGAAGCTATCGAAAATAGCCTCAACACACAAGCTGTTAGCATCCCAAGAGACGCTGTAGCCTTCATGGTTAAAGATGTAGCTGTAGATATTCCAGCAATTGTTTCAGATGGTGACTACACTATTAACATCCGTGCGACAACCGCAGATGGCCGTGAAGCAATAACTGAACTTACTGTAAGCCTAAGTGGTAATCCTTCATTGCTAAGACAATTAATCAGTCGTGGCATCGTCATGGTTGATCTAATCGACAGCGTAGCGCTTTACAACGAAAGTGCTTTAGGTACCGACGATGCTGACCAAAGACTATTCGCAAGCCTGCAAAGCGAACTTGTAACCCACGCAGCTATTGCAAAAGATGCGCTTCCTGCTATTGAATTTGGACGTTTTGAAGGTTTAGATGGTAGCGAGTTGTTTACACAAACCTCTGTAACCGACATTGAGGATTTTGTACGCTTTTTGCTAGACTCCGCAACAGATGATATTAACTTTCCATTTATAGACGCTTATGCACAGTGGGCGTTGGATGGCGCAGAAACACCGTAATTATTTAGACAAACTCAATTTGAAATTTTGAATCCGTTGGTCAGTCATTGACTAACGGATTTTTTTTAATATTTAAAAATTGTTATATCACCCACCATTAATAATCTGTAATAAGCCTTGATTTCACGCAGTTTTGGGCGCATCTGCCGTTGACCAAAGTCAGCTTTTTCGCTACGCTGTGGAGCGGTCTAATCTAGTATGCAATAGCTGTACTAAGAATTAAGACAACTAATGAGGTAATTTCTACTGTGTTTCA
>JAULCF010694578.1:0-22757 GCA_032361265.1 Devaleraea mollis | reverse complement strand
TTATGGAGCAATAAAAAACGAAAAAAACCCGATCCCGGATCCGTGGAACGCGTCTGTACGGTTCCAACAATCAGGGATCCCCGTTTCATTCAATCCGTCAAAACGCAAAAAAATCGACGTATTTTCAATTTTTTTGTCCCCACGGTGCTACAAAATCGAGAGTAAAGCTCAAGCCAGGGCGGAAAACACTATCGAGTAAAGAATACATGTAGTTTATACTGCACCTATGGTGAACCTCCCGGTACAATCAGAATTCGGTCTTAAGGCTAAAAGGACAGGTTGGAGAGTGAAAGAGCCAACAAGGAATAATAGAAGCAAATTTTGTTTTAAGAAATCAAGAAGCAAATAGAAGGAATCTCTTTTTTGTTAGGGCCTAAGATAGAATTATATTTATTTCCGGCCAGCAGAATACTATGCGCAAGAAGACTCCGGAGATAGAGGGTCATGATCTCAAGGTCTCAGCCTTAGAGACAAGTTTCCCGCGAGTATCCCAGAAATAAGGAAGCTGAGATTTACTAATGCGCAAGCGGATCGAGAGACAGAGGGGATCAAACAACAGACATAGCAAAAAATAGCCGAGGCCCTAAAATAACATCAAAAGGGACACTATTGGGGTACGCACTGTACGCTGCTGAAACGGGCGCTAACAGGAGGTGGAATTGAGACTACGGCCATATTACGCACGGCGTAGCCTTACCTACTAGGTAAGGCTACGCCGTGAATAATATGGCCGTAGTCTCAATTCCGAATTTTGCTTAGTGACTAAGCCTGATGAACGTCACACACCCCAAAAGATTCCTCACTCCAAGTTTAGGAATCTCACAGCTGGAGATCAAACTAGATGTTGAAAAAAGTATGAAGTAGGAGAAAGGCGGAAGAAAAATAGCCAAGCAGTATGAGGAAAAGATGCAAGAAGTAACGATCATAACGTGGCAGATATTTTGGGAGCAAGGGTTTAGTTGCGCACAGTGAGACCAGTGAGTACAGTCAAATCTTTGAGTACAGTGGGGGGTTTCAGTCCGATGCGCTCAGTACAGTGCGGATCGACCCAGTGGAAACAACCCATGAGCTCATGCTTCATTTCAAACCTTCGGCTTTAAGTGCATGGAAGAAGCCGACGGCAAGCTTTGATCCTGAGGTCATATGAGCCATGAGGTGGACAAGGCCGGAAACGAGCTGTCAGCTTCATAAACTGGAGTAAATTACGCCACAGCTAGAGCGTAATTTCCTCTTAGTTCGCGGCCACGAAATCCCATAAGGTTCGACAATTTATCTTAGTGGTGGGCTAAGTATAGCAAGAGAACATTCGAGACGTTGTCAGAGGATATAGATAGAGTCATAAGGGGTGCAGACCATAACAGGAGATACTCAGAAACCGCCGTCAGCCAGCCAACTATGACGGTAAGGTTTCAACACTCTCTAATGAGGAGCATATCTATGATTTACTTTACGTCAAACGAGTTCGATCTTCATATAGGTCTTTACCCAAGATCGGATTAAAAAAGTTTATTCCTTCCCGAGACATACTTATAAAGCCCACAGTTTCAGAGTGGGGTAAGCCGAAGAGGTCACAGAGACATGAACTATAGGATAATCCTTAGGAAGAACAAGAAGGGCAATTTAAGCAAAAACGTCAATTTAAGCAGAAACCCCTACCCTAATCTTAGCTTTGAACCAATTGGTTGGAGTTAACTCATGGCCTAGCCAAAAACTCAGTGGAAAGTCCAGTCGGCCTAAATGACCAAGAAAAGGCCATGAGAAGGTTCTCTTTCAAAGCAAATCGATGAGTTGCGGTCGTCCTCGAGCCAATAATAATTCGAGGGCGATTACAACTTCTGTAAGCAATGGAGGATAGAAAAATCTCTCTCGCCTCCAGTAGTCATTCAGGACAATCTAGAGGGAATTTACGAGATCTTCGAACCTAATGCGCCACCCAAGGAGTCTCGAAAGCAGAAAAGGGTCTGTCAGCCCAACCTTCTCTCGGAAAGAAAATAAACGGGCCATTTCTAGCCGCAGAGAGTTGACTCGTAGCCAAATCAACTCTCTGGGGAAGGAGAACGAAGAGCAAGAAAATGCCTACTTAAGGACAGCGGGAACTGACTATCCATCTCTCAGCAGCTTTTACTCAGCCATCAAGCTACAACATGCACATCACACACAACCAGTCAAACAGGAGTGTTTTTTACCTTTCCCTAAAAATTTTATCAACCAGGCGCACATCCACCCGCAACAACCTAAGGATCGCCGATAAAGCCGACAGCGCCGCTTTCGACGCTGCCGACGTCAACGGCGTTTCAACCGAAGCAGCCACTGAGGCTTCCCAGGAGGTAGCAGATGCCGACCTCGCGTCTCAAGGCCAGCTTAACGTCGACCAGAACCCGACCATGACAGACTCTGGTCTGTCTGCAGACACCCAAGACGCAGACGGAGGCATTGATAGCGACAAGCCTCCACCTCTAGAAGCATCCGACGACGAGGCTATCGACGTCGACGACGACTACGAGGAGGCTATTGACATCGATGAAGACGACGAGAAGGACGTCGACGCTGCCGACGAAGTGCACGGCGTGATAGCGATAGCCGTGCAATTCGTCGCCAACCCTCCGGGACCTCAGACGAGATCCGATCACAATTCCGTCGAATATGAAGACGCCCTCGAAGTTGGCGGGCCATATTCTCCTTTGCCAGTCGCCGAAAATCTCCCGCTGACTGGAAAGACGACCCGCCACCATTAGTCGGAGGTGCCGTTCCGGCTGGCGAAAGTAGCGCTAGGACGGGTCGCGGAGGTGACAAGCAACCACGAGAGACGCTAGCCTCCAAGGACGACGAAATACCAGCCAGAAAAGAGACATCGAGTAGTAGCAGGGTAAAAAAGAATGCTGCAGTCAAGATAGAAGATTTGGTGCAAGATGAAGGAGGAGCCGCAGATGGGCCGGAACCACGAACCGACAAAAAAGGCCACCAGGGACCCAATCAGGGGGGAGCACTATTTCGCACCAATCAATGATCATACTGTACCACCAATAGGCCCTATCCCAGATACGGCTCGTCAATCTCGAGGCCAGCTGGGCCAGTTGCAGAAAATGATAGAGCGAACCGGATCTAAATACACCATGGAGAGTGCTTCGCGAAACTACTTTTGCGTAACAGATGCTATGATCGGCGACTGGGTCGAGATCCCGGCTCCCCTAATCGGAGAGCGTCTGCTCCAGTATGTGCGCGATCACAAGGATCACCAACACATTTTCATGCTCAAAGATGAACAGATGCGGAGGAAAACGACCTCGACATAGCGCAAGATAATGAGGACAAGGCTATGCGCCAATTTCCGCCTTTTCCATGGAATTCCGTTGTGCGCACAACTCACGGACGGCAAGAATAAATCCCAATCGATGGCCGAGCAGCTCGCACGTCTCAATGACCAGAATCACGTTTTAAAGGCCCGGATCAGCGAGGCTGCGAACTTCAGGACCGAGATGGTCGACTCGCTAACTAATTTCGGGGCATATCTAAGCTCAGACAGCAAAAAGACGCCGAGTGAGTTGCTGCTAAAATTCCAAGGTCACATTATGCAAGCCCTAGACCAAGACTCTCAAGACAGTCCACCTTCTCCTGACCACGGCTTGGTGAGTCGCGCTGGAGACAAGCGCAGAGCTTGCAGCCGCGCGGAACCTCCGCCGGAACACTATTGGTCTGAGGTTCTGCGCGGCTCAAAAGGAAAACTTGTCCTAGCCTTTAAGGCTCATCAGCCGCCGACGCGGCCAGAGGATGCCCATAGCCTGTTCCTCCAGGATCTCTTTATGAAGTCCTCGGCCCCGCTGCGGCTTTTATGGGTCCCGAGGTAAACGGGCAGCCGCAGTTATCCATAATCTAGGCCGAAGAGCTGGTCACGCCACAAGGCCAGCAAACAACACCTGGCAGGGTGCCCAGAGACGCCGCCGCGGGAGCTCAGGAGCTCTCCCAGACTGTCCCATTGTATCGCCGGCAAACATCGCCCCAATCTTGGAAAGTTGCTGGCGATGCAAAAAGAGCCATACCCACCACAGCCTGGTCCCGAAATTCGTGCCCAGCATGCAGTTGGCGTCTCTAGGAAGCAGCTTTCACAGCAGGCACCAGGTTTTCTGGTGCCCGGGGGAGCCGGTCCGACCTGGTCGCAAAGCCAGTCAGCACACGTCATAGATTACGGCGGTCAAGACCAAGCCTCTTCCAGAACCATGAAATCAGATGGCGACGAGCCCCTGAACAGAGCTGTCGACCAGCCAAGGTCGCCCGCCACTCCAGATCCCAGGTTCAGGGACGTGTCATTTTCGATAGCCAACGCAGTCACGTCCCTCCAAATCGCTGGTCACGGCGATAAGAATTTCCACTCTTGCCGAGGTGCGTTTAATAGAGTTGCTGAACGGCTGGGAGGTGACTGAAGATTAGAGAAGGTTGTGTATGCCCTATTGTTTTATAAACGACGCTAGCAGGATTTTCGAAGAAATTGCGAACGCCTCCCCGAAAGCCTCTAGCAGCGAGTGGTAGTAGAGCATGCAGGCCCGGGTGGGGAACGAGGCGCAGACCCAGTCGACTCGTCAATAATACCTGAACCTCTCCAAGCGAACGGATGAGTCGATGCGCAGCTACGCGGACATAGCTTGGCGATTGGAAGGAAGCTTACCTGAGTCTATCACAGAGGCTCAGATTAAGCCACAGGTTATCAAGGGGCTTTCAGCCAAGCTCCAGGCTGCTGCCGTCCTCGCACTGTCAAAGACTTTTGAATCAATGGTGTCTACCATCGAACAAGTTCTACAGAAGCACAGGAAAACAGAGGTACTCACCGCGGGTCCCGAGCTCGTGAGGCTCTGCAGATGATGGACGAGGAAGCCGCCGAGAAGCTCGCCAAGCTCCATGGCCAGAAACGACAGCGCTCGGAGAGCTCCAAGGACCTCATGACATGGAAACAACAGGGCTCTGGCACATTGGCGAGCCCCCGGGGCTATGATGGGCGGCCACTGGCCCTCGAGACGACGTCCTGCCTTTTGGTTTCACGCCGGCGAAAACTTGTTTCAGGTGCCGCATGATCGGGCACCTTGCCATTTCTGCGGCGTCGTCTGCGAACGTGTCCGGCCCAGACAGCCATACCGCCCCGGTGGCCGCAGGATCAAGTCATCCAGCAGGTCTCCGAAATACTAGGTGGGGGCTGCCCTCCCCCACCAAAACAGGAGCCGAACATCCTTAGCAGCCCCGAGTCGTCTCCTGTCGCCGTCAAAAAGAACGCCACGACCCATGGCCATCCAGTACGTCGCCGCGGGCGAACTTGTTCGCAACGGAAAACCCAGCCGGCAGATGACGTCTCGTGGGACTCCCAAGGATGCAAGGCGCCGCATCCCACTCCCTCTTCCTCCCTCGTCAAGAAGAAGGTCAAGTCCGCCGTCCCCGAACTTCTCCACTCAGATGTGGTCGGCGCTCTTGACAAGCCGCAGTCTAAACTTACCCCTAGAAACTTAGCTCAAATTAAGTCTAAGAGTACGTCTAACCCTTAACACACTTCTTCCTCTACTAATGAGTCCTTCATATAAATATACGATCACTACTGTGATGTATGTCGTGATAAATGTAGTATTCAAGCACCGGAGCTACCTTTATGGTGCGAGAACTTAGCACAAGAGGAAAAAAGAGCTACCCACGAGGATTACGGCGACTTTGAGGAAGATTTCAACTTCGCGGCGCCTCGGGATCATTTGAGATACGCATGTGAACTTAACTTGGGAAACTACAAGCAGCTAGCTATAATTGATTCAGGAGCATGATCTTCATGGATGTCGAATGAACTTTACAAAAAATACGGAAGTGGCCCACTGCAGACGTGTTCAGGAGCCAATGGAGCCTATGGCAGGTCACTAGACGTCTTAGGCGAAGGACGCACTCGCTTTACTCTGTGGGGCCGATCTTTCCTCGCCAGAGAGAAGGTAATGCTTCATTTACCTTCAGGAGTAATCCTTGGGAGAAAGTTTCTCCTCGCGGTTAGGCTGACATTAGATCCCTCAAAGGGCCTGGGTATTTTCAGGAGGCGCATAGACGGACGGGATAATAATGTTTCAGGGCATATCTTGATACCTGCCGAAGATGTACTCCAAATAGCAGATACTGTAGACCCGTGCATTCGCCACCCTGACAGTACATCAAAACTGGACCCTGTTGTAACCGAAATCAAGGCAATGAAGTTTCCAGGAATCCAGAGCGCAGATGTGCGATCAGATCTCAGAGCCCTCTTACTTGAATATAGAGGGGATTTTACGCAGCGTGGGTCTGATCGCAGCTGAGAAGTTTAATGTGAACCTCAAGCCAGACGAAGACATCATGCTTCTTAGCCAGAAAAGAAGGAAAATATCATTGAGAGGAAGAAATTGAACAAGAGCAGTTTAAACAACATTTAGAAGTAGGAATCGTAAAAGAAAGTGAGTCGTCAATAATATTGTAGGAGTGAATAATGTTTTCGTCCCGAAGAAAACACTAGAAGTCCATGGCCGCCCGGAGATACGCACAGCCAGAGATTTTCGCCCCATCAACGCAGCAACCATCAGAGACTCATATCCATTAGAGGGTATGAACAAAATCGTAGAGTGGCTCTCAGATCCACAATAAGATTTTTTCATGTCCTCTAATGGATATGTGTCTCTGATTGTTGCTGCGTTGAAGCTCTAAGCGAAAAGTGTTCTCCTCTATGAATATGAGAGATGGTTACTGGGGCGTAGCCCTCAGATCGTCTGATCGATGCCTGACAGCTGTCAAGACATCAATGGGCCTTATGCAATTTACAAGAATGGCCATGGGCCTTAGAAAAGCAGGGCCTTTTTTACCAGAGAATAATAGAAAAGACCTTGGAGAAATACTTGTGGCGATCGGTAGTTGCTTATCAAGACGATGTGTCAGTAGCTACTAACGAGGAAAGAGAGCACGTCGAATCTTTAAGAAAGGTGTTCAAGCTTCTGTGGGAAGAACATCTAAGGATGAATCTGAGCAAGTATACTTTCGGAGTCTCCAAGGTGGAGGGCCTAGGTTTCGAAAAAGGTTATAACCATATACTCCCGAAAGGTACGCACCGGACGGCGATAAATAATTACCGGGCCCCCACTAACGGCAGTGAGCTACTGTCGTTATTGAGGGTAGTGCAAGTTTTCTCGCGCAACATAGAATGTGCGGCAGATGGCATCTTCCCACTCTAGGACATGCTAATAGGACAAGCTGGAATAAAGAAAACCTAAGCCCCAAAAGATACACATCTTTGGCTGGCAAGAGAAATGGGGAGATGCACAAGCCGATGCCTTTACCGACCTTAGAGCAGAACTAGCAAGCCCTGCGATATTAGTGGCTTACTAGAGAGCAAACGCAATAGACTCATCACAGACGCCTCTTGGGTAGGTTATGGAGCAGTACTGTTACAAGAACAAGCCCCCGTCGATTTCAGCCCCGTGATGTTCCTCTCTCGCAAGCTCAAAGGCCCTGAAACTAGATACACAGCAACTGCAAACGAAGCTGGAGCTATCATTTTCGCACTACGACAGTTCAAGTCGTACTTAGATAGAGAAACTTTTGAGATCATAACCGATCACATGTCCTTGAAGTGGCTACTGGATATGCAGCATCCCCGTCCTCGCCTGGATCGTTGGTTACTAGAGCTACAAGATTTTGATTTTACGGTGAACTATGCGCCTGGAGATAGCACTATGCTGAAATTCCCAGACGCATTGAGCCGCTACAGCTTCGACGCCAACACATCTTTAAGCACGAGATGCCTCGAAGTAGTGGAAGAAATATCAGAAAGCAGTTGGGGAGATACATCAGTGTTAAATGTCAAAGTAGCAGAATGGGGAGATCTAGAGAAAAACGCAGCGAGGGAAAATAATTGGCTTGTCAGTGAAGAAGGCGTCTTAGTGATGATCACTAAAACTGGCCCCAGAATGATCATCCCTAAGACTCTGAGACCCGAAGCGCTGAAGAGAGTACATGGGGACGCCGATGCAGGACATTTCGGGCTAACTAGTTTTGCAGTAAGAATATTAAATACGTTTTACTGGCCGGGGTGAAGGGAAGAGCTAAAGTAGCACGTCAAAACATTCCTAAGATGCGTGATGGTAAGACTAGGAAGAGCCAAGCCCCCAGCCCAAGCTCTCATGAAAGTGTACCAAGTAACTCGCCGATTCGAAATGATCGCTATGGATATCATGGAACTCAGGCCCAGCTCTATAGCGGTTACAAGAAGTTACTAGTGATCGGCGATTGTTTTAAGAGGTTCACGATCAGCTCCCCGATCAAGAACGAAGAGGCTACAACAGTGGTTCTATCTCTATTCGAAAAATGGATCTCGATCTTTGGGCCACTTGAGAAGTTACTTAGCGATCGAGGTACTCAGATAAGGGTTTGGTAATAGGTAAGGTGTGGAGTAGGTTTACCGAGTTTACTCCTCGCCGAGTTTACTCGCTACTCCGCGTTTTAGATTGGAGTAGATTGGCCGGTCCAAGTGGAGTAGGTGGAGAAGGAAGCAACCTTCTCTTCAGCCTACTCCAGCTTATCATACGTATAGTATGATTATCCTATCTTCGAGAAGAGACTTGATCACGAAATTGGTGATCTTTACACACACAGGCGTAAGTTACTCGACCAGATTCGTAAAAAGCAGCATTTTCTGTCCACGCGTGGAGTATTTTTCGAGTAAAGTAGGTTGGAGTTGGAATTTCTACTGCACGCGTATGAATACGTCTGCCCACGTGTGCACACGTGTGCACACGTGTGGACAAGAAATTTACTCGAGTAAACTCGCTTAGCTTTCGGTTGGAGTAGGTAGTAGGTAGCAGGTGGCGACGAGTGGAGTAGGAATTAGGTAGTAGGTTTGAAATTTGACCTATTACCAAACCCTTAATCCGATAGAAGGAGGTGTCATAGGCGAATTGTGCAAGCTAATAGGCACCGAGAATATTAATACCACAGCCCATCACCCTCAAACCGATGGCCAGATAAATAGATACAACAAGGCACTAGTGGACATGCTGCAAAAGGATCTCATCGATGAAGAGCAGTGGACAGATCTGGAACCTTTAGTAACTTTCAAGTACAATAGCTCTCAGCACAGATCGACCCAGAAGTCGCCAAAAGAGGTCATATTTGGGGCGCAGCATTTTAAGATCGACCACGACATGTAATTTCAGTACCGGATAGACGAAATAGCCGACTCGGCTCCATTAGCTGTAAGGTTACGAAGAATGCACAAAGAGTTATTTGATATGGGTAAGAAGGAAAAATTAGAACCAAAGGACTACGACAGAGCAGTAAGGCAGGAAGAGTTACAAGGTAGGAAAAGAAGTTTTTGTCTTCAAAATCCTAGGCCTTACTTGCACGGGGAGAAAAATACGGCCGCCATGGTTCGGGCCATACAAGATCATAGAGAAGTTGTCAAATTTGGGTTACATGATCAAGGGGGTTGTGAACGGAGCAATAGAAAGAACGCATGACAACCGCTTGTGACGAGCTAGCAGAATGCAAGCCGAAATTGAGGATCCTATGGAAGGAATTTTCCCAGACTCGTCTAGAATACTAAGCTATTTATTAGACTCGCGGGGAAGCGGTCAGGAACGCGCAATCAAGTTGCGGTCTGTTGGCCGGAACGGCTTTGCGTGGATGAAAGAGTCCGAGGTGCCCGAGGTCGTAGTCTCCGCTTACGACTTGAAACATTCGGGCCGGCAGGCCCGAAACTAAGTCCGATTTGGGGCCACTTGTCTCAGATCTAGATCTATAGTGTAATACAAAGTGGGGGTTATGTCGTGAATATCCTAAACACTTCTGCGTACACTAAACATTTCCACTAAGTGTCAAGGTCGCAGCACTCAAGATTGGCAGCGAAAACTGTAGATTCCCTTGAGTGGCTGAGAGCCACGCGTTTGCGACTGCACGGATAAAAGAAGAATTTGACACGTTACAGTCTCAGGAGGTCTCCGGCCTAACCGCCTGAAATGAGGACAGCGTGGAAGAGTGATAGCCCTAGAATCGAAGGCCATGTCCCAGATTCATATCCCGATCTTTTTCTAATACAAGCAAGCTAAAGGTCTCTCGTCTCTTTAGACTTTTGAGATCAGAGATCTCAGAGTGTTCATGCTCTGCTGAAGACTGGATCAAGCAAGTTGGAGGTATTTTGCCGGACAACAGACAATCCTCAAAAATGCTCTTGCTTAACACTCTAGTAGTTTTTTAGAAGGGCAGAGCAGGCAAAGCATAGTGATATTAGAGGGTGCGAGAATGGTAGTGAGACGAGCATAGAGTGCATCCCCAAAACATGAGCAAGAAAGTCCATCTTCAAGAAATTATAGGGTACGTCGAGTGGAATCTTAGGGCAGATAGAGTACCACAGTTTCTAGTATATATAGCCAAGCTCGCCGGCTTATCTGGCCGAGTGAGGCAGCAATAAAAGAGCTTTCGTTTAATTTGTTATCTTGAGCTTTTAAATTCCTCGTCATTGAGGTTAACCCAGGTACTAGTCTAGGATTTCTTAGGCGAAGGCAGTCGACGAGCTAAGATAGGGTTCACTTGTCTATCTTAGCTGTACCGGTACCATTGGGTGCGATAGGCGCGGCGGGCTCTATCGTAGACCAATAGATATATCTCCGACATATATATATAGTAGCTAAACCCGTGATTCGCGGCCGCGTAGTTAGGCTGGAAAATCTCTCGGTATATATATACTAGGTAAACTCGGCTTTCAAAACGTTGGTGCCCCTATATGGGCACCAACTTAGTGTTTTGGAAGCTTTTAGGTTTGCTCTACATGTGTTGCAACAGACTGACGTTCTCGAAGCTATCATTCAAGAAGCCTTTTACGTTTTTACGCACGTACGTCAACAGTTGCTAAGCCTAGGCTTGAAATTATTCCCAAAATTCTGGAATAATATTGATAGAGTTGCCGCGATGAGTGCTGATGTTTGATCTTACGTTTTTTGGTGTCCCATGCGTCCCTTTCATATAAAAGCGTATGTTCTTTCCGACCACGACCGGCATGTAGTGCTCGAATTTGTTAACAAATTCGAATTTGTTAGCAAATTCGAGTACTACATTTCGGTCGTGGTCGGTACTTGAATTTGATAACAAATTTGAGTAGATCATGCCCGTTGTGGCTTAAAATAACATTTTGTATTGATATGAAAGGGCGGCACAGAACGTCCTAATGCACTGTACACATATACTACTAATATTTTAGTTTTAAAATCACGAGCTCAAATATCATTCTTATCGTGGCAGCTCTGTAATATTTTACGCGTATTCTAATGATTATTATTAAGTTAATAATTATTAAAAAACATGCTTCATCAGTGTGTGGAATGATTTCTTTTTCTTTGCCAGCGATCGGCGAAGCGCTGGAATAAAACCAGAGAAATTTAACTATTAAAATTGAGTTGTGGAACATATCTTCAACTTTCTTCAAGGAAAGACTTATTTATTGCCCATTTTCAAGGTAAGAATATATAGATAAGAACATTTTATCCTTCTTGAAAAAGAAGGATTTCTACTGAAGTCTTAGAGAAGAAGTAATCTCACTTTGTATCAAGTTAAAAGGGTATATGATATACGATACAAAGCACGAAGCACTTAAATTCGAGGACTGCGTAGGTGGGTACCTTTTATAGACGAGGCTTCAAGTTTAACCTGAAACCTCATTTAAATAAACACTCCTGCTAAATCGGTCAACATGTCCTCTATCTTGCTCGCTAAAAAATAGGATTTTCCTTGGTGTTTTGGTAAAGTTGAACCCATGTGCCAAGCTCACGCGAGCTTTAGTATTCCAAATGTCCCCCTCATGCGCGTAAAGGGCCATTCTATATTAAATGTGCATCATGCGGACTTTTGCTATCCCTCCGTTGCACACATCTTCTGTGACTTGGCCTTCACTATGTGCTGAAGATACAATCGCGCCAGCTGGCGAAATACAATTATCCTTGCCTGAAATAGCCGTGAAGATAGAATGAACTCCACTCAGGTCTAGGCCGGGGATCAGCTTATCCCGGATTTTTTGGAAGTTCCTCACAGATTCTATCTGCATGTGTGTTCCTCCCACGTTTTAGAAGTGATGAGTCTGATGTGCTCATTTTTGTACTCAACAATCTACATCAATGCCATGCCCCTTCGATCGACGGGTCGGATGCATCCGGACTATGATCCGAAAAATCAAGCTGCATTTCAATATGCAAGCCTCTGGCTGAGACGTATTTTATTCTGTGCTCCCGGCATATTCATGTTTACTAACAGGATATTGGAAAGACTCATTCTTCGAGCACACGATATCTTCTTATCTTCATATGAATGCCAAATCAAAAAGTTCAAACAGGAGAGGGCCCACTTCAATCCACGTGGATTTAAGAGGACATCGTCAGTGATTTATTTTGCAATTCTTTCATGCCGCTAGAAATTCAGAGCTGTGCACCGTTAAGAACCGGTTTTTAGGACTGGCGTGTTTCTGGACAGGAAGTTGCACGCGCCGTGCATGGCGGTCCAGATTTGCGCGCTGAGCGCGCCAAGCTCTGGACCTTAGCGGTTGGTCCATAAACTGAATCAACAGGGTTTGTGCCTCCGTGCATCCCTAGCACGAACCGTCGCGGTGTGCTAGGCGCGCTTGAGCCTTTCTTTGGATTTCAAGCGTGGGAAGGCTCCCATGCTGCCTGATGTTCCGAATTTAGAGGTGCCGTGACGTACTTGTGCCCACTCGATCATGGTGTGAGATCGAGCGGGTACTGCTTGGGGCGGCTTACGTATTTAGTTGATGTGGTCCAGCTTTACCCTTGGGCTGGAGCATGTTTGCTCAATGAATCCTAGTTTGACGACGTCACCCCGATTTAAATGTAAAAGAGAGTGCCTAGCCTAGCAACAGATGCAGCTGCTTGCCTGGAATTTCTCAAAGATCGCCCCCTCTGCAACCGAGGAGCCGATTGACACGACAAACAAACAACACCCCCATAGCGCATAGGATTTTAGGCGGCTCCGAAGGGTTCCTTCCTCTGAGCTCTTTCTCCCTTCTCTTCAATACAAATTAGTGCTTGAGGCCAAGGCCACCTCAGTGGTCGCGCTTGCGCCGAGCATTATTAGAATGATCGCCTCTGCGAGAATTGATTTACCAAATGGGTCGAGGGCGGACCTAGTGTCCGCAAAGACTCCTCTTAGCCTTGCGCCGCGTTATTGATACCTCCGGCGCTGCAAACCACTACCTATCCCCGAAGTCGGGGCGTCAAGAGCGCTTGCTTCGCATCGCAAGTGAGGAGGACGCGGACGGTTTTCCCGCGCCTCCTGGTGCTGCGCTACCTCTTACACTGCTTACCCTATGATAGCGCTAGCTAGCGCACCCGCCGCCAGATGGGCAGGTTGCGGTACGGGACAGTGTAGGACGAGCACTTCTGGCCCATGCGGTGCACGTATGCGGACCGCTGCTTGCGGGTGAGGTGCTCGTAGTGTCGAAATACCACTGATGCCAACCCGCCGAGCGCCTTCACGGTCTCCGCGCCATCCAGATCAAAGAGCGTGGTGGATCTGCATATACGCAGAGAGTGTACTTTGCCCACGAACTGGTAGAACTTGGCGGCCTCGAAATTCTTCGACATACAGCGACGAAAGTAGATCTTCAATATCTCCTTCCTCGTCGTCGGATCGCGAAAAAAAGGCTGCCGCGCCATGTTGTGCCCCTTGGGTCACCTTCGCGCAAGAAGAGGAGATTGAGCGCGTTGGCGGGGCTGAGCAACTCGCTCGACGGCCCTGTAGAAAGGAAGAACTCGTGCCTGTAAATCCCCGAGGGATCCGCCTGCGGGTCTTGTTTGATGACAATTTAATGCCCTCCTCTGCGGTTGGCCACAATCTCGACGCGGCTGCGGTGGAGCAGGAAGTCGGGGTTCCATCACCGCGCCGCCGCCTCTGGGGAGGAGAGAAGAACACCCAGACGCTTTATGTTTGGCCAGCAGGTGTTGGCGATTGCCAAATGACGACTTCGATATCGCTGCCCTCCATGTCACACTGCTCGCGCAAGGAGAGCATGTGCTCGGCCAGGATCGGCAGGCGCAGAGGATGAGGCTCGGGCTGGAGCGTGGCCAGCGACTTGATTAAATCTAGAATGCGTCTTCTGGATCGCCTGGTGGGGCCGCAGAGACCGACCGTGCGCTGCACCCGGCGCTCGTAGAAGAGCCGCGCGGTGGACACGAAGCTAGAGAAGTAACCAATCGTGTTGCGGCCTTTGCGAGTGACGGAAAACTTCATTTTTCCTGGCAGCCTCGGCGCCCTCGAGGCGTGCAGCTTGAACGCGATCAGCACGCAGTCCTCCTCCTGCAGAGCCTCTGTGGAGGGGTGCGGGTTTGTGGAGAACTTCTCCGGGTCTATGCCCATCCGTTCGCATAACTCGACGAAGAACCGCATGTGGATCCCGTACGTCGTCGTAGAGGAGGGTTCCGGCGCGCTGGCGACGAGCGTCTGTTGCTCATCCTACAGCTCAGGGCGGCAGGATTGGCGTTCGCGCTCGGCGGCGAAATCGCGCGTCCGCGAGCTCTACCCGCCAGGTGTGGGGAGAGTGCACTGAAGGAGGCCTATCTCGGCGCTTCCATCGGTCCAATTTCTGCTTCTGTACATATTTGCGGGTGGTAGTTGTGGTTTGCGGAAATGTGCGCTCTTTGCCGTCACCCTCTACCTCGCAAGTGCAGCGCATGGCTGCCCTAAGTGGGGCTCTGGCGCGCTTGACCACGCGAGGCGTGAGGACAGGAGTGGCCCCTCTCCTAGGCATTGGATCAGACCATTTGTGGGTTATGATCCTCTCCCGCAGGAGCCACTCTCTCGGATGGAGAGTCGCTGGTGTCAGTGTTGTCAGTTCGTGACACTGTCAGCGGAAGGTGCCACACGAAGTGTCATCTCTGTGTGACATACTCTAGATGTCAGTGAGTTGCCAGCTTTGTGTGACGAAAGCTAGATGCCAGTTCTTACACTGCGCGGCACTCTGTGCCCGCGTGTGCTTGTGCATCGACTTCTGCGCAGCTTGGCCACTTGAACGAGTGTAAGGGTTACTGCCTTGAAAGAGAATCGAACGACTACCTTGAGGACATGCTAAGGGAATCTGTTTTATTGTAACGGACTTCCCGAGTAACACCGCAAGAGCCAAATAAGAGAGTGATCGAGAAAAGAGTTTCTGATAATGATACTTGAGCCGTAGCAAGTACAGAACGCCCTCTTTCGAAATTCTCCATGCCTTGCTCATTTCTCTGAGGAATCACGAAGAAAAACGCTTGCTGGTGCGGAAAAGCGCTGACGGCTGATCTTAAAGATTCAGTTCAGTCCTACACTGGGACGACTAAATTGAGACTCGAAATTACTCACGGCGGCTGAGTTTAACAAAATTACTCATAACGAAAATGGGTTTGAATTCAGAAGAATACTGTCAATTTATTACTAAAACATTGCTTGTGGAAAATATTTGGTTGAATAATCTTAGTGTAAATGAGCTTGAGGTGCATCTCGAAATACTGACCGTGGCTCGAGGAAAGATGGATGCAGGATATTTCGGTGCATATCAGAAGCCAGCCAATGCAGCTTCGACGATGGGATTCTTCCTCCCGGAAAACAAGGAAATGCAGAGAGAGCTGAAATCCTTGGGGATGACAGCCTGCGCTAATGAATGGCCGAACGTAGCTTGCTCCGGATATTGGAGCAGTCTTGCGAAGATATCTGCCAAGATGTCTAGGGATCAGAGGATGAGGAAACTTGGAAACATGAAAGAGGTTGATTCTTATGTAGCTATCAACGTATGGGCCCATATTTATGCGGAGATAGCCGGCATGGTCTCGGACTACAGAGGATCCTTTATACGTCTAGCTATTGGTTCTGGTAAGGCGGCAGCACAAGATATCTTGAGGAAGGTCGAGGCCGATGCCGAAGTGGACGAATTGATTGTTGGGGATATGAAGCACCTTTAAGAGGAATGGGACGCAAGCTACATGAAAGCATTTATGAATTTGGAGTTCAGCAAGCTGGAAGCGGCAAATACTACCGCAAGCGCTGCGTATTCTGCCTCCTGCAGCGTATAATGCTTGGATTTCCTCGGCTGATCGTTCGAACTTGTGCGCCAGCACATGTATATATCAAGCGAAAGGCCGACGTCAGAGGGGTGGGAGGGGACGATGCCACGGCTGCCACGCCGGGAGGGTAGCGGCTTGCACGAATGCTTGGAAGGATATGCCAGGCGTCAAAAAGGACTTTAAGGGCATATTGACCAAGGGCTTGTGGGATCCTCCAACACAGCCCGTCTTGGGGCTACCAGATATGGCCCCGGTTCCTCAGACGGAGGAGGAGCTCAAGGTTGGCAGCGAAGATATTTTAAAGGATTGCGGAATGGGAATTTACAAGAAACTCTTAGTGGCAGACAAGGAAAGGATCCCATCGAAGGGCCAAGTGAGCTCGGCTTTTGTTGTTTGGAATGGCGAGGGAGAGGATCTAAAAGGGTGTTTTGTGATAATTTCTCCCGTCAGTCTAAACAAGGGGATCGCCGAACTCTCAAGATGGAGCGAATGGACGAATTCGCCTCAACATTACACAAAGGCCACAGAATTATTTATTGGGACCTGGTAGCTGGCTACAGGCACGTTCATTTTCATCCGGCAATGGTAGACTACTTCTGCTTCACATTAGACGGCGAGATCTATCAATGCCTTGCCTTGCCTCTGGGATGGGGACCATCGGCAGCGTTTTTCTTCCGCTTCCTTCGGCATTTTGTTACTTATCTCAGGGTGGAGCATGGTTACTATATCCTCTGGTATCTAGACGACTTCTTGATTTCGCCTTAGAAAGACGGCTCGAAAGAGAGTTGTTTCGAAGATTCAATCAAGGTGCAGGCGCTGATGGACAGATTGAGTTTACTAAAGCACGCCACAAAAGGATATTGGGGAGAGGGAGCAACAAAATTGGATCATCTCGGCTTTACTGTGGACACCAATCTTAAGATGTTCACAGTAACATCTAAAAAGCAGGCATCTTTCAAGAGGGCGGCCAAGAAGCTCCTAGTCCGGGCCAGGATGAACTAAGGCTTAGTTTCAGCGTGTTTCTTGTCTTTCTGTGGAAAGACGGTCGCTTCGGCGCTGGCGGTGCCGATTGCACATTTCTACACGCGTTCCTTTTACACTGCTCTTTTTTCGGCACGCCGATTCCAGGGCGACACGATGGTCCACCTTGGCCAGATCTCCAAGAAGGACCTCCTCTTCTGGCGCAAGCTCGGAAGCGAGGGACGCTACATGCAGCAGAAAAAACCGAAGCTCTGCATGCATTCCGATGCCGAAGACTTGGGATGGGGAAGGACTTTATGCTCCCGCATGGAGGCCAGTGTGGACGGAAATGGGGCGCAGGGCATCTGGTCCTCGCTGGAACGGGTGAAGATAATCGCTTGGCACGAGTTTCGAGAGCTAAGGCTCATTATAGAGATAATTCAAGAAAACGTTTTGCGCAAATGCCACCGGAAAAGAGACGCGACACAGTGCATAGCAGATTCTCCGCGCCGCAAGCTGAGAATCAAGTGTTGGGTGGACAATGCTGCGGCGTTTTTTATCATCCGCGCCATGGTAACAACATCCACCGAAATGATGCCAGAGCTAAGGCTCCTCAAGGCTGCCATGGACAAAAAGGGCGTGGAGATCGAGTCGCACTGGCTTTTATCCGCCGAGAATCGCTTCGCAGATCGAAGGTAACGAAGATGGGATCCCGGGGATCTTCAAGCCAGTCATTCAGTGATCGGATTGCTGACCGATACACTGACGCGAGTCGTGGGAAAGGGAAACGTCTTCAGGTATCGTCTCAGCGGAGGCGAGCACCCCGTCTCGCTGCGCATGACAGCCGAGTCCGCCCTGGAGGAATTCTGGGGGGACAAGCGAGCTCGCTTGTTTAACCCACCGCCAGAGCTGCTTACGATCACGCTGAAAAAGATGCGCCGGGAAAAGTCCAAGGGCCTGGTGCTAGTGCCGATTTGGGGAGAAACGCACGGAGTATCTCAACTGATACTTCTAGCCAACCGCGTGCATATTATTTCGCCGGAGGCGCAATCTTTTCTAGTTATGGGTGCCAGAACGAGCGTATCAACGTGCTTCATTATGTTGGCGGAGGTAGGATTGTCCCGACAGAAAACGGATTCATCTTTACTGCGGACGACGTTCCTGCGCAAGTGGCCAGGAGCATCCGTTCTCGAATCACACTGAGTTGCCTCGAGGGATCGGGTCCCGGAGGCTTTGTCACAGAACCAGAGCTTGCCACTTTAGTCCAGCAGGTGAGGCTAGATCATTTCGCCGGCACCGACCTGCCCTCAATTTCTACTTCGCATGAGCTTATAAACAAGTCCTTGAGTCCGCGAACGTGTTAATTGTGGGCTACTCATACGGCAGCACTGTGTACTTTTATGGAGTACAACTGTGTGTAGTTCCCTCTAGCTTCAGAGCATTTTGTGGCTCTCATCGGTTTTCTTTTCGAATGCCTCGTCAAGGAAATTTCGCCCTGTTTTCGCTCATCTTGTATCCCTTCATATCTGTCGGGCATTCGAGGAATGCACACCGCTTTGGGTTTGGGCTCTCTGCCCACGTCCGAGGAGTGCCTCTCTTTACGAGCAGTGTGTGCGAGCTATGCCAGAGCTGAAAGTTCAGCTATTATTCCCACGAACATCAGGATTTAGCTTCCTCCTGAGCTCCCCAACCGTATTTAATGCAGAGGGCTGGCATTCAGCGCGACCAAAGAAGTGATCAGAGATTTGTCCCTCATCATTGGCGCGACTATCTACGGCTTACATCTTGCAGGTGTGTAGTCAATTGACTACCAGTTTGTTGATTTGGTCGCTATAGAGCTGAAAGTGCTAGTGCGTGCTCTCAAAGCTAAGACTCAGCATGCAGCGATGCGCAAAAGCGGAAGGACTTTTATTTTCCTGCTACTTCTCCACCAGGCTAAAACGCGACAGTTCGACAGTTACTTATCAAATGGCATCATGTGCGTGGCAATGCCGATAGTGCGTGGTTCAATTACCCGGGACTGCCTCCTTGCGACTTGGATCGCACGATTAAGGACGCTATGAAGGCACTGAATTGGGCCCCGCCGTTGGGTTGCATCGTTAGCAGCCACTGCCCCCGAATCTCCGAGTTCACGCAGAGTGTCCTGTTAAGTTGGTCGCCGATTCGATTGCAGATCCGCTTTTTTTAAAAGAATGACGGAGAAATGACGGAGGTTTATATTGACCACACTGCGCGCATCTCCCCAGCTTCGTTGATTCTCGCCGGAGATACCCGCGGGTGATGCTTTGCATGAGGAAGGTACCATTCCAGCTGTAGTCTAGGCAACTGCTGGGATTGTTCCAGCTTTTATTTATTATTTATTTTCTTTCGCACTCAACAAGGGCGATTGTGGCCGGGCGTTACTGGAGCATCCCGGTCGCGTAAATCAGCCATCCTTTGGGTCGCATGTTTGCTCGGCGCCAAGGCGCCTTGGCAGTGTTTGGGGAGCAGCCGGGTGTTTTTCAACGGGTGCAAGGATTACTGCCTTGAAAGATAAGCGAACGACTACCTCGAGGAAATGCTAAGGGAGTCTGTTTTATTGTAACAGACTTCCCGAGTAGCACCGCAAGAGCCAAATAGGAGAGTGATCGAGAAGAGAGTTTCTGATAATAATACGTGAGCCGTAGAAAATACAGAACGCCCTCTCTCGGAATTCTCCATGCCTTTTGCGTTTCCCGCCCTCCCACCCTGGAGTGGTCCTCAGAGGTTTGGTCAATGCATGATGAAATTCTGTGGCTGATCACATGCCGAGCGCGTTGCAAGGATTTCAAGTTGAAGTGGAAGGGAGGGGAAAAAGAATCTTTTGAGGGGCCAAGGAAACAATTTTCTTAGCTAGGAGGTTATACATGGAATAGATTGTTATTTAGAATAAAAATAAGTAGTAAGAGGTGTCTGGTCATAAGCCCGGGCCCTCGAGTCGGGTCCCGATACCACCTTGCCGTGAAGTTACTACGTAACACCGGACTGTACCATGTATGGGATACGGGACGGTTTAGGGACCTTAACGAGATCTGTAAAAGTTTGTTTTTCATTGCGTGTGCAGCTGGCCCTCACGCGCGTAGAGCGTTTGCCGCTCGCGGTAGTTAGAGGCTTCTCGCCAGTGGTAAAAACAATGCGTTTTTATTCGCATAAGTTTGCGTGCTATAGCTTTTACTAGCGTGCTGGCTTTTTATCTTGGGCAGCTTGCCCGCCGTGGCGGCTGCCTGCCTCCGTCTGGCGATGCGGCGCCTCTTGCACAGCTTTTTTGCTTAGCTGGCGAGGTTGGAGCGCGAGATGTTGCCGAGATCGTACTCTGAGGCGCGCCGCTCTTCTTCGAGGCGCTCCGACTCTTCGTCGGCCTCTTCGGTGGCTATCATCATATATTCTACTGTCCAGTCCCTTCTGGATGTTCCATCGAGGCGATTACTTGGATGGTTCGAGCCATATTCCTCTCTCACACCGCACAGAGCTCGAGTTGGATGGGCATGGGGATACCCTCCTTCATGCATTCGCGGGGGACGCGTGCCATGTCATCGCGGAACATCGCGTCGACTACGTGCTTGTCCTCGCCCGCTATGTGATCCGCGAGGAGCAAGACGTTGAACTCGCGCTCGAGCTCGCGAAGGCTTCGTAGGAATAGTCGCATTAGCAGATTGGTTTCCAACCTCGTCGCCGAGAGGTAGCACACCGCCTCAATGTCGGATTGTCCAACGACGCGGAAATGCTCCAGATCTGGCGGAAAGTCCTACTCCTCGCGGTGGACGAGCGAAATACGCGCCGCGTGTAGGATGGCGTAAAATTCGAGGCGAGCGATCGAGATCTTTTTCTCTTCGATAGCCACCTTTGGCCTCCGGCCAGTCTCCAATGGCGTAGAAGCGCCCGGCGAGAGAGTCCCAGCCGCCGCCAGACATGCGGTTGTTGTTTACGCAAGCGTCAGCGGCGAGGCCCGGTCGCCCCCCGTACGCAACAGTGGGTGAGTGTAGCGGCGGGAGGAACGCGTTGCGCACGCAGCGGCCGAGTATCACTCTGATTGCCGACCGCTGTTCACTCCTTTCTCACCTGACTCTTGCTTTTAGCGGCCGCTTTCTGTGGATTGATCAGGGAGTTGACGGAGTTGCGGAGTGCATTTCAGTCTGTTATGAATTGGCGTATGTAGCCTTGCAGGCGGAACAAGCGTTCAAATGTTTTGAACGATACGGCGGCCGCTTTGCATTTGGAGGCGGCGATGTGCGCGAGAAGCTCCCTGGCCATGGACTCGTACTTCTCCATCTTTTCAAGCCGTGGAGCGACCTGCAGCTTGTCTGCCGTCGCAATATATCGGGCGCCGACAGACTCGCAAGTGCTGGTGGCTGGGAGGTTGGCCGACCATTTGCTGGACATGGCGATGCGCAGCTCGCCGTAGACGAAGATGTCGACGAGCTTGAAAACGATGGCGAGCAGCTCTTTGATCATCGCTACTGCGACCAAGTCGCCTTGCAAAAAGGCAAAATCAAATGGCATGAGCTGGTCCGGGTTTTCATCATAGATCGTAGATCGCTGCTCATGCCACCTTTCGATGATCACTAGTAGATCTGGCGGCATCGAAATGGCGAGTCCTGGCCACTCGTAGTCGAAGCGCGCCAGCAGGATCAGGATGGAGGTGCCGCTGAGCCTGGTGCCGATCTCAGACGATGGCACAGATCCCATCACCATTTGATTGTCGCAGTGGAAGCGACCATGTCCTAGCATTTGCTGCATCCATCGATAGCTGAGCGCGTTGGGCGTGGCCCTGAACCAGTTCTCTAGGCCTCGGCATTCCATTGCCACTGCGAATCGAGATCCTTCTAGAGGATTTGCATAGATGCCGACCAGCGCGCCAATTTGCTGCGGGTTTCCCCACACTTGTACACTTTCCGGCCCAAAACGGCAGTTTCAGTTGGGTGGCACTGAGAAGGCTCCAAGCGACGAGGCGGCCTTGCCGTCTCTCGGGTGGCCATAGTCTCTAACCTTGCGGAACTTGTCCGACCCAGGTTTTGGCACACAGGAGATGGGCGAGATGTAAGCGGGCAGGTATTGGGGCCGCTCGCTGCCCTCCGAGATCCAACATGGCCCGATCTTGTCGCCCATGATGGTGTCCAGTGGGGCAAAGTTCCCGGTGGCGCCCTTGTGGTTCGGGCTCATTGATACCACTGGCGTCTTTTCGTCCGCGTCGAGGTCCGATCCGACGGATATTATCTGCGGCAGCCGCCGGTCGAGCATGCCCGCCGGATGCAAGTTGATGAAGGTGGCCATGGCGGACCGGTTGAAGCCAAATGCCACCGAGTGCGGTGAGCGCACCGTCCATGCAGATCTTAACGACAAACCCGAGTGCAATTATGTGGCGCATCTCGGGTGTGTAGTAGTGCATTGAAAGCCTAAACTCACCTTTGAGAGGGCCACTCTCGAGGCCGAGGAGGTTTGTAGTGCCGTGGCCCAGGGCCTGCGCGTCGATTGCGTCGGTTTCTCGCCTAGATGCTTTCATTCAGGCGGGTAATTTCTGCCGCGCGGCGGGCTGGAGCATCTCTAGGTAGCTGGGAAGGCTGGGCAGGTGACTGATCGCCCAATCGGGGGGTGTCGACGGCTTGAGAAGATTCGGCTCCGAGTGCGGCTGCTTGATCACAGGCAGCGGTGGTGCCTGTACAAAGACGTCCACCTCAGACGTGAGTTCCACGAAGAAGGCGCCCTGCGCTTTATCAT
>JAULCF010693467.1:0-22760 GCA_032361265.1 Devaleraea mollis | reverse complement strand
GAATGACGGTGACCCGCTCGGCGTCTGACGGTTCCTGGGTGAACAGCGTCTGAATCTCGGTGAGCATCTCGGCGTTGAGCGCGTTGCGTTTCTCGGGTCGGTTCAGTGTGACAACACGCACCGCGCCAGCGGCTTGGGTTTCGACCAGGACCAGGGAACTTGCCATAGAAGTGAAGTTACTCGCCGACCTCGGATGCGCCTGCAACGGCACGTACCTGCGCTCGTAGCCATCGGTGAGTCGGATCGGCCGTGTTGCGGCGGTGCCACGATTGCGTGACCGGCAGATCCGGCAGCACCACCGGCAGCTCAGCCTCTATGACCGGCAGTCGATGGTTGAAGCCACGAAGCACCGCAGATGGCATGACCGCCAGAGCATCGCTGTCGGCCACGATGTGGGCTGCAGCGACAAACGATGGAACCACGGTGATCAGCGAGCGGGTCAAACCCATGTCTGCGAGCTGCCGGTCGATCTCGCCGAAGCGGGTGCCCCGAGATGACACGACCACATGATCGGCCGCTGCGAATCGGTGGGCGGTCATCGAAGCCGTTGCGAGCGGATGATCTTCGCGCAAGGCCACGACAAACCGGTCGTTGAACAAGACCTCGTGTTCGATCTCGGTCCCGAGCCCATGGGGTGAGCCGAGGTCGAGGTCTGCTTCGCCCGAGCGCAGAATTTCTGCCTCGTTGGTGTCAGGCAGGAATGTGACCTGCACCCCCGGCGCAGTTCGCTGAATCTGGGCGACCAGTCGATGTCCGATTGCGGCGATGATCGCATCGCCGGCCGAGATAGTGAAGATCTCGTCGAGGCGTGCGGGATCGAATGAGCCGGCGGCCGGGGTGAGGACACTGGTGGCTTGTTCGAGCGCCAGGCGAACATCGTTCTGGATGGCAAGCGCCAGGGGAGTGGGCACGAGGCCACGACCTGAGCGGACGAAGAGCGGATCATCAAGCGATCGCCGAAGTCGACCCAGCGAACGGCTCACTGCCGGCGACGACAGATGCAATCGCACCGCCGCCTTCGCCACACTGCCTTCTTCCAACAATGCATCAAGTACCCGCAACAAGTTCAGGTCGACATCGCCGGTACTCATTTGGTCATCACGTGAGCACCCGCACACCCACAACCATGCCATCGCCTAGTGGCACTGATGCCGTTGCGTATCCCGACGCTGGATCGTGGAGATAATCGACCAGCGGGGCACATTGTTCAGCAAACAGCAGCGTGTCGTCGGCCACGACGAACGCGCCATCGACAAGCAGCGGTTCGAGTAGTTGCAGCATGTCCAGGTAGCGGTCCTTCCAGCCGTCGAGGAACAACATGCTGATCGGCTCGTCGAACTCGGCGAGCGTCTCGAACGCATCACCAACCAGAATGTCGACGTGATCTCTCAGTCCGGCCTGATCGAGATGGGTGTTGGCCGTGGCGGCCTTGGTTGGTTCGACCTCGGTCGCTAAGACCGGTGCTTCACCGTCGCGAAGGGCCGCGGCCAGATAGATGGCCGACATGCCCATCGAGGTTCCGAACTCAACGATGCGTCCCGGGCGACGCGCTGTTGAAAGCACGTGCAGCAATGTGCCGTTCGTGGGATCCACAGGAATGTACGCGTCGACAAGGATGTCGGCGACCTCGTCTTCCCGGGTGGCGCCGCGGTCAGCGGCCGTCAGCAGGGCTCGCTCGATAATGGCCTGGTCGCCATTCGCTGCACGTTCGTGCATGGCGTCGAGTGTTGGTTGGGCAGTCTGGAGTTTCGTTTGCATACGCCAATCCTGCTGCTTGAGAGATCGTGCGTCTAGTGAACCATTGCTAATCAATAGTTGCACCAAACGCAATGGTCCCTGTTCGTTGACATCGGTCTAGCCTGACCGAATGCGGGTGGTGATGTGGTCGGGAAGTTTGGGTTCAGCGTCCTCAAATAAGGCTGCGCTTGACGTAGCCGCTCGATGGTTGGCCTTGGGCGGGGCCGATCTGGATTGGGTTCGGGGACTGGCCCAGATCCCGCCCTTCAACGCCGAGCTCGTGGATAGTCCCTCGGCGGCCGTAGCCGGTCTGCGTGCCCAGATCGAAGCCGCAGACGCAGTCCTTATCGCGGCCCCTGAGTATGCAGGTGGCCTCGCTGGCGTGGCCAAGAATGCCCTCGACTGGCTTGTCGGGTCCGGGTCGCTCTATCACAAGCTCGCCGGCGTGCTCAGCGTCGGAACGACAGGCGGCGAGTTCGCCCGCGAGCAGCTGATCCGCACATTGTCATGGCAAGGAGCGATCACCGTGGCGACTCACGGGATCGCATCGCCTCGCAACAAGATGACCAATGGCGAGTTCACCGACGAGGTCGCTCTTTCGGGCATCGAAGGCTGGGCCGCTGACGTTGTCATCGCGAACCGGCAGTCACACGAGCAGCGGCTCCAAACCGCCGCCCCAATCCTGGAACCATTCGGAATCGATAGTGCTCGGTTCGGCCAATCGAGCAGCTAGCTCGCTCCTCGGGCTGTCACCGCTATTACCGGACGCCCCGCCAGGTCGCGTTGCTCAGACACCACATCGACGAGCCCGGCATCAGTCATTAGGGTGCCCATGTCAGCGGCATCAACCATCGAGAAGCCATGGTGGCTGTCTTCGCCATGGCGTTTATGCCACTCCTCGGAATTCGGATGACGAGGGTCAGAGAAGTCTTCGTCGACGAGAACGATCCGGCCTCCGGGTGCCAGCACTCGGGCTATCTCGATCGCACCATCGGCGACGCTGTTCCAGTGATGCATGGTGTTCACTGACCACATGGCATCGACCTGATGGTCGCCGGCCGGCAGCGCTTCGACCGCTCCGTCGACCACCCGGATCGACTTGCGGTGGCGTGACAACCGGCGCCGCCCGTCCATAACCGTGCGCATGAACGGTGTCGGGTCGACCGCCATGACCGAGGCACCGCTGGCGGCAGCTCGCATGACACCCGGCCCCATACCGGCCCCGATGTCGATCACGGTTTCGCCCGGCCGTGGGTCGATGAGGTCGACGACTGCATCGTTGACCTCGGAGTTCCACATGCGGGGCGCGATCTTGATGTAGCGGAGAATGGACTTCAGTTCTTTATCGCGAGGGTTGCCGTGTTCATGATTCCCGTGTTCATGATCCGCGTGGTGATGGTCGTGGGCCATGGTTAGCTCATTCCGGTAGCGGTTTGTACTGCGGCGATACGACGGTCGAGGCCGTCGATCCCGTGGGCGAACAGGGGCATGATCAGCTGGTCTACGCCCGCCTGAGCGTAGGCGGCAGCGATGTCGGGGTCGACCCGAAGCTGATTCGGGCAGACGTATATCTTGATCTCGGATCGGGTGCGGCCTGCTTCGTCAAGGTGGATGTCGAGCCGAGCTAGATGCTCTTCAACCGCGTCGGGGCCCACGCCGTAGCCGTACCAGCCGTTGGCGAAGGTAGCGACACGGCGCAATGCTGGTGTGCTTTCACCGCCCACAAAGATCGGTGGATGAGGGGTTTGCACCGGCTTGGGGTTGAACTGTGCGTTGGTGATGCGAACTGTCTCGCCCGAGAAGTTGACTGGGTCAGCTCCCCAGAGCTGCTTCATGGCCGCCATGTATTCGTCGCACCGGGCGGCCCGCGCTCGGAAGTCCAAACCGAGTGCATCGAACTCCTCGGCGAGCCAGCCAATGCCAACGCCGAAGTCGACTCGACCTTGTGAGAGATAGTCCAAATCCGCGACCATCTTGGCGGTGTAGACCGGCTGGCGCTGCGGAACCAGGCAGATGCCGGTGCCGAGTCGCAGGGTGTTCGTATGAGCAGCGATGAAGGTGAGTGCCGTGAATGGATCGAGGACGCCGTCGGGGTTTCCCGGAACTTTGCCGTCGTCTGAGTATGGGTACGACGAGGCGTAATCGGGAAAGAACAACACGTGCTCGGGAACCCAAACAGCTGCGAAACCAGCAGCTTCGATGTGTTGGGCCGCGCTGGAAATGTAGTCAACGGGTGTGTGGTGCGAGAACGCGGTCGTGGCGGCTATTTGCATGAGAACTGGGTGGATCGGCGGCAGGTCATAGCTAGATACTGACAGCCACTAGCCCGATGCGCCCAACGAAGATGTGGTTCGTCCATTCGTGCATTATCTTGGGCTACGCATAGAGGGGGCACGTGACCGAAAACGCGGGAACAACGATCGTGGTCCGCGTGCTGGGACCGGTTGCGGTCACAGCCGATGGGACAACGAAGCCGGTACGTGGGCAGCAGGGCGAACTACTTGCGCTGTTGACCTCGGCCTACCCCGCAGGGATCCATGCCGATGCCGTAGTCGAAGCAATTTGGGGCGACTCGCCGCCGAAGACGGTGAAGACCGGTTTGGCTGTGATCCTTCATCGCTTGCGGGAACGCTTGGGGGGAGTCGACAAGCTGCTCACCGAACACGGCGGCTATCGACTGGCACTTGCACCAACCGAAGTCGATGTGTCGTGCTTCGAGCAGCTGGTCGCTGGTGGGCGGTCGGCCCATGAAGCCGCAGATCATCGTCACGCGGCGGAGAAGCTCGGCCAGGCGCTCGCACTGTGGCGGGGCGACGCCTTTCAACCATTCGACGGCACTGAGTCACTTGCCGTGGCATCGATAGCGCTGAACGAACGCCGCCTCGCAGCAGAAGACTTGTTGCTCGACGCAATGCTGGCCGACGGCCGAGACGACGACGCTGCCGCCTGGGCGTCCAAGCTGGTCGGTGCTGCTCCCTACCGTGAACATCGCTGGCACGGGCTGGCTTTGGCCCTCTACCGTTCTAGCCGCCAGACCGAGGCTCTCCGGGCGATTGGCGATGCGGTACGCACGTTGCGCGACGACATCGGTGTCGAGGCGGGCCCGGCGCTGCGCCAACTCGAGAACGACATTCTGGCTCAAGCCCCCAGCTTGCTTCTGCCCTCGCCAGTAGAACCAGCATCTTCGCAAAGTGATCCCATCGGGGCGTCCGAGTCACTGCCGATATTGCAACAAGGTGCCCGAGTGGGCGATCCCGCAACCTCGTTTCTGGGCCGAGACGACGACATCGCTAGCGTCGTGCAGCTTCTCGACGCGCATCGCTTCGTGACGGTTCTGGCGCCAGCCGGATTAGGAAAAACCAGGCTTGCAGCCCGCGTGGCCCGGTCAAGCTCGATCCGGGTGCTGTGGCATGACCTTGCCGGCCTCGACGGGAATCAGGTTGTCGAGAGGTTCGCCAGCCAGCTGGGCCTGTCAGCGCCGGCGCCTGAGCGGTTCGATCGGATCGTGCGTGAACTACGCACCGAGCCAACACTGGTTGTGTTGGACAATTGCGAGCATGTCTTGCCGAGCGCAGCGGCGCTGGCCGAAACGATTGTGCACGGCAGTCCAACAGCACAGGTGTTAGCCACCAGCCGCACGCCGATTGGGTCGCCCAACGAAACCCGCTTCTCGTTGCCACCGTTGTCGACCGAAGCAGCGGTGGAACTGCTCCGAAGCCGGGCGTTTGGTACCGGAGCGACACCGAACCTGGATACCGCAGCGGTAGCTCGCCTGGTCGAGAAACTCGACCACAATCCGCTACTCATTGAGCTCGTAGCGGAACCGGTGCGTACGTTGTCGGCCGAAGCTGTCACGCAACAGCTCGAACGGGTGCTCACCGAAGTAGACCCCGACTCGCCCACGGGCCGGCATTCGTCGCTGGTCGCGGCCATTGACTGGTCGGTGGAACTACTCGACGACGCGACCGCGGAGTTACACGCCACGTTGGGAGTGATGAGTGGAGGATTCACAGCCCACGAGGTCGTAACGATCGTGGGCGGAACCATGGGAGCGATCGAGAGTCAGCTCGCGGACCTGTGTTCGCACGGCCTGCTCACCACCGATGGTGCCGCCGTGCCATTGCGCTACCGCCAAGCCGATGCGGTTGGCATTCATGCCCGCCAACGGCTGCATAGCCTGGGCACGGGCCCGGCGGTGTACCAGGCCCACTGTGATGCGCACGTGAACCTGGTCGATGAACTGATTCCGGAATTGTGGAGCGCCGGCGAGGTCCGTTCGGTCCAGCATTTGCGAAGTGTGCGCGGGCAAATTGCGGCCACGCACGAACGGCTTGTCGCAGCGGGCGATGTTGTCCAAGCCGCCCGCTTTGCCATGGCGATGTGGGAGTACTCGTTTCTCCGGCTCGACATCGCCCAGTTCGGCTGGATGGGCGACGTGCTCAAGCTCGACGGTGTCGAAGAACTGCCGAACTATGGCGACGTCCTAGGCACCGCTGCGTTCGCTGCCTGGGCCCGGAACGACTTCTACGAAAGCAGCCGTCTGGCCGACGAGTCGGTCGCCTGGTCCGGCGATGCTCCGGTCTCCTTGCACGCGCTCAGAGCCCGATTCAATGTGGCGTCCTTTACTGATCCCGGCATAGGCCCAATGGAAGCGTTCGGAGCGCTCATCAGCGCAACACTCGCTCGGGGAGCACCCCATCTGCAGTCGGATCTGCAAGTACTGCTGGCCATTGGTCTGACGCACATCGGCGAATCTGCCGGTGCCGCGCAGGCCGCAGCCGAGGCAGCCAAGATCGCCGAGACAACATCGAACCCCAGCTGCATCGCATGGGCCCTCTACGGCGTGGGATGGACCAGGCTCGACGACCAACCGCTCGAGGCCGCCCGATCGTTCCTGGCCTCGGCCCGGATCGCTCGCACGGTCGACAATCGGTTTGTCGAAGCTATGGCGCAGGGCGCGCTTGTTACCAGTGCGCTGCGGCGGGGGCGGCTTTCGCAAGCGCGGAGCTTGCTGATTGACGTCATCGCGATGTGGAATCGGTTGGAGTCCACGCCCCAGCTCATCCGTTCGTGCCGCGAGGCGGTGCTGGTACTCGCCGACCAAGGTGACATCGACCGTGCCCGGCTCGCGCTTGCCCGAGTCGAGTTACTTGACCCGGGTCATCCGCTCGCGCCGCAAGATCAACAGCGGTTCGACGATCTGGCCAATCGCATTGGGGTTCCCGATGAGCCAGTCGGGCTTGATCCCGAACATCGATTGGCCGAGACGATCATCGACCTGCTGCGCGCTGCCGATTCCTAAGCCTGCTTCGCCGGGTCAACCGAGCCAAATGGCCATACCGAGGCGTCGACACTGGCTGTGAGTTCCGGCTTAGACATGTGACGCGCCGGATGACGATATGGGCGACGATTACCTGCGGTCATGAACGGCTCAAGCCAGCGGTTGCCGATCTTTTCGACCGTCCATCGGGTCACCCGACGCGAGCCTCGAAAGCCGAAGCCAGCCCGCAGGAAACCGGCAACCACGCCAGCACGACCACGTCCGGGCCCGGCGTGCGACAACAACAACGAGGTGACCGTTGGATCACCGATAGCCCGCATCATGCCGTGCGAAAGCCACCCAAAACCTCGCGGGAAGCCGTCGCCAACTCCGGCCATCAACGCCTCGGTCAGGCGCACACCGTCGAGGCTGCGCGAATGATGGCGACGTTGAATAGCCGCGGTAACGGCTTGCCCCTCGGCGAAGGTCAATGCTCGGATGTCGCCAGAAGGTTCGGTCACGGTTACTGCGTCGAGCGGAGCCCCCAGCAGATGGCCGATCCCACACCAAAAGCTCGTGTAGGCATCGAGTCGTTCGCGGTCGATCTTGATGCCCATGTCGAGCATCATCTCAAGCGGTGGCACTGCGAAGCTCAGAGCGGTGCCCAGAACGTCTTCCTGATTTACCGGAACGCCGTAACGGTTCGTGTCCCAGTCAGTAGCGAGTAGATGACCACTTACGATTGAGTGAAGGCATCGCACACCGACCACCGATTCCATTGCTTCGCCGTCGGGGAGCAGCGTGTTGTTGTTCCAACCTTCGGCGGACTGCATGAGGTCTCGCACGAAGTGGGCAGTCTCACCAGCCCGTCGGAGTGAATCAGTACCCAGGCTCGAAATCTCACCGAGTACCTTCACGCCCCGGGCCGCTGCGTAATCGTGGGGGAGCGACCGGAACAACAAACCCATGAGCATCATCACGCTCCACTGTTGGTACAGGTCACGAGACTGTGCACAAACTCGAGGCGAAAGGAGCCCGCCCGGTTCAGCGATTGACCGGAGTCGGTCAGTGGAATCGGTTCGAATTTCACCCATGAGTTGCTTGCGCATTTTTGGGTTGCGGATCGCTTCGAACGTCAACCGCGCTGCGCCCGTCAGTTCTGGATGGCTGGGCTCGAGTCGCAGCGCGTCGAGATAGCTGTCGTCGAGCGGGCACGACGGCGCATCGTGGTGTTGCGTCGTCGGCCGCATCAGGGCGGCCTGAGTTGTGATGCTGCGTTCGAAGCCGGACCACACCTTGGGTCGAATCACGGCCCCATGCTCGTCGAACCACCGGTCTGATCGTTGCTGCTGTTCGAACAACGACGTGATGTAGCCCATGCGCTGGACTTGGTCATTCCAGCAGCTCACCGACTGGCCATCGACGTCGAGGGCGGCGTACAGCTGGCTGAGCTTCTCGGAGTCGGTCATGGAGGGCCGCATGCCGATCGGTTCGTCGACTTGGACACGGTCGAACGAAACAGGCGAGACCCCATCGGGAACTGATTTCGACACGCGAACGGTGTCACCAGGAATGTCGATTCCGACGAGAAAGCGCGTCGCGAGCCGGATCCAACGGTTCTCGAACTTGACCTGTCGATCGCTGGGCACGGTGGTGGCCCAGACATGCTGGGAACGCATCGGTTGGGGAACAGACGTGACGGTGCGGACCCAGGAACGAAATCCAACGCTGATTGCCATAGAGAGCAACCGTTGCTCGTGCAGCGCCAGCAGTGCATTCCCCAGCAGGATCGCGGTTGCCTTGTCGTCTCCATCGAGACGCAGCGATCGGGTGTAGGCAGCAAAGCCGTGAACCAGAAGCCGGTTGCTGGGCCGTTGCCCTGGCATGCGGTGTGGGTCAGCCTTGATGGCTGCCCAGAGCGCGAAATTGTCGCCAGCTGCGTTTCCCGGCGTTTCGACTCGGTGTCCTCGCAAGCGTCTTCGGCACGCATCCCAAGCTGGCCGCATCGGCTCGTCGTTGTGGTACGCGTATCCGACAGTGTCGAGGAAATCGATGTGGGCTCGGCCCACGTCGGCGAAGACATCTCGATTGCCATCGGCAAACGGGCGCGACATAGCGCTGCCGATAATCGGTATGGGCAGCGCCAGAAACTTGCCGATCGAGCTGCTGGCCCAGACCCCCAGGTTTGACCAGGTCGCATTCTCGGTACCCATGAGGTCCGCCATGGCTTCAGCGATATCGCCGTAGGAACGGGTAATGAGCTCGTTGCGTAGGCGCACCGGCATGGGCGTAAACGCCACGGTATTCACCCGTTCGACCGTGATCGAACGGTCATGCAGGTCCGGTTCCCAGGGAGTAAGCGGCGTTGTCATCGCTGGAACCCGATCTAGCCGATGACGTCGAACGTCATGCCAGCATGTTCGATCAGGCGCTCGATCAATACGTCGCCAAAGGCAGTAGTCGGCGTGTGAAATCCGCCGGCTACTGACGACCGGTCGAGTTCGAGCAAGGCCACGGCGGCCTCGCCGAGCATCTTCGCAGTCGAGCCGTAGCCGGGATCAGCGTCGCCGGTGACCTGGGTGACGATCTTCTGGCCGACAGCTGTTTCACCGAAGAAACGCACGTCATAGAAGCCAGCTTGTTGCTTGTCCAGGCTCGGGCCGGTTCCCGGCTTGGGTAGTACATAGCTGTTGAGCAGGGACCGGATTGGACCGATCGACGCGGCCGCCATGAACCCGCCGAGTCCGCCGGTCGTGGCCGCAGCCTTGGCCGCCCCAATGGGGCCATCGCCCATCATCATTGCTTCGTCGTACATGAAGTCGTCGCCCCATGGACGCCCCAGTAATGCATGGGAACGTTGCACGACGCGGGTGTTCACCGATGCCATGACAAACGGAGCGACCCACTGGCCCGAAGGGTCATTGCTGGTCGGAATAGTCACGTTCGGCTGTTTGGGGCCAGTGCGCATATCCGCGGGAGCCAGGGCATAGGGGTTCGCGAGCACCTTGCGCAGAGCGGGGTCCTTCGATACCTCGTCCATCACATTCATGGCGCTGGCGATCGTGCCGCCGCTGGCGCCGCCCTTCATGGACTTGACCCGCATCGCAATCTTGGAGCAGTGGGTGCTGAGCTGTTCCTGCGCGTGCTGCTGGGTGAACCAGACACCTAGGTCCGAAGGGATCGAATCGAAGCCGCAGGTGTGCACGATGCGGGCGCCGCTGGCCGCTGCGGTTTCGCCGTGGGCGTCGATCATCTTCTGCATCCACTGCGGTTCACCCGTGAGATCGCAGTAGTCGGTTCCGGCAGCTGCGGCCGCGGCTACGAGCTCGCTGCCGTACAAGGCATAAGGGCCGACGGTCGAAATGACGACTCGCGTATCGGCGACGAGCCGGGCCATGGCATCGGCATCGGATGCATCGGCAACGATCTGTTCTACATCGGCGCCGGTATCGATCGCAGCAGCATCGAGCTTGTCGGCGTTGCGACCGGCAATTGCCCACTTTAGGGGGCCATCAACCCCGTGGCGCTCGGCGAGATACGCGCACAAGATCTGTCCGACGAAGCTGGTTGCGCCAAATACGACGATGTCGAGCCGGCGGTTACGAGAGTCTGAAGAGGCCATGAGCCCGATCCTACGTGCACCGGCCTCCTAAGCTCTGCCCTGCATGTCTCAGACCGACCCACCTACCCGCTCGGCGAACTTGCGACATGCCCTACGGCGGACCCGAGATACCAGCCTCGAATCGACCAGCGAAGGCGCCGAAGGTGTCGGTCGATTCCTGTTGTACGCCGCCCTGGGTGTGGCGGTAGGCGCGGTGGTTGTTGCCATCGACTGGTTAGCGATCGAGCTGATTCTTCATGCGCTCCTCGATGCGCCATTGTGGATGCAGGTGGTGGCACCTGGTGCTGGTCTGTTGTTGACAGCGATCATCCTGCGAGTCGGCTGGAACACGTCGCCAGCTACGTCGGACAGTTACGTCGAAGCATTCCATGGCCGCACCGATCTGGAACCAAAGCGCATGGGCCCCAAGCTTGCCGGTGCGCTCACCACGGTTGGCTTTGGCGGTGCCGCTGGCCTGGAAGGTCCGGCCGTCTACGCCGGAGCAAACTTGGGTCAATGGCTTGGCCGGCGCGAGCTCAAGGTCCTCGGTGGCCGCAATCACCGATTGTTGCTGGCTGCGGGCGCGGCGGCCGCAGTAGCCGCGGTATTCCGCGCCCCGGCGACCGGCGTGCTCTTCGCACTCGAAACCCCATTCCGTCGTGACATCGCGAAACATGCACTGATTCCCGCATTGGTTGCTTCGGCGGCCTCGTACATCACATTCGTCATCATCCTGGGATCGGGACGGCTCCTGTTCATCCAGCCAACCGAAGTGCCGCTGACCGACGAGGTCATCGGTGCCGTGGTTATCGGCCTCTTCGCAGGTGTGGCCGCCCGCGGGATCGCCAGGCTCTTCCATTTCGCGAAAGACGCCGGCAAGGTCGCGCCCATGAGCGTGCGGCTTCCGGTGGCTGCAGCATCGCTGGCAACGGCAGTCCTCGTCACTGATCAACTCGTTGACATACCAGTCACGCTGGGTCCGGGCGCCGAAGCGATCGTCGACATTGTGCTCGACCCGACGATTTCAGTCTGGGTGATCTTGGCGTTGTTCGCTATCAGAGCGCTTGTCACCTCGGTCACGTTGGGTGCCGGTGGTGTGGGTGGTGTCTTCATTCCGCTGGTGGTGCAGGGATTGCTGCTCGGCCGAGTGGTCGAAGTCATCTTCGATGCGCCGTCAAACGGCCTGTACCCGGTAATCGGGCTGGCTGCAGTTCTCGGTGCGGGTTATCGAACCCCACTGGCCGCAGTGATGTTTGTGGCGGAGACCACGGGTCGAGCCGAGTTCGTGATTCCGGCCTTGATCGCTACCGCGGTATCCCAGTCGCTCATGGGCGATGTATCGGTATCTGCAGTGCAGGTCGATGAGCGAGGTGGACAGCTCGAAGCACGCCTGCGCATGGCGACTGCGCAAGTCACGATCCCCATAAGCGACCGGGTCGCGCCGAGCCTTTCCTTGCTCGAAGTCGTCGATGCCATCGACGAGACATCGGGCCTGGGTGTGGTGGCGGTATGCAGCGACGACGACACCTACTGCGGGCTATTGGTGCTGGCCGATATCGCGGCGTGTCTGATGGACCACGGCATGGATGCCGAAGTCCACCTGATCATGCGCGACATACCAGCAGTCACCCAGGACACCCCGGCGATCGAAGCAGCCAAAGCCATGAGCGATTACAACACCGCGGCGGTCGCAGTGCTCGACGAGGCTGGTCGTCCTATCGGTGTTGTTACCGCGACCTCGATTGCGGGCCTAAACGACCTGGGCTAGTCGAGATCGACTGGCGCTAGTCGTTGGTGACGGCTTTCAAGAATTGCTTGGCGATTGCCGCGTTCATCTTGAACATGGCCTTGGATCCTTGGTCAGCCACGTTCTTGACCATGGAGCCACCGGTAGCTGACTCGAGCGAGCTCAGTGCCGTGATAGCAGCATCACGGGTGGCGTCGGTCGCCTTGTAGCCCATCTTGGTCAGCGACTTCATCACGTCGCTATCAGAAATTGGCCCCGGTGCCGACTCGGCAATGATCCGCAACGCGTCCTTGGTAATCGCTGCTTGTTGATTGATCATCGCCGCCATGTCGGTCTCACCTGCCTCGACAGATTCGAGCCATGCACGGACCTTGCCCACGATCTCGTCGTGGGTTTCACCTTCGAAAGAAACAGTTGCCATAGGTCGACAGTAGTCAGAGTTCGGGCTTCGCGCCGAAGCGAGCCTGCCTCTACATTGAGACGGTGACCCCAGAGACCGCACTACACGTTGCCCGAGACCGAGCATCTGAGTCAGAAGTTCTTGGTCATCTGCATCCCGATGTTGTCAATGCGCTGACCGATGCCGGGATGTTGCGCAGGTGGGTGGCGGCCGAATACGGCGGAGAAGCTGCGTCGGTAACCAGCGTGTTGCAGACCATCGAAGACACCGCCCGAGCCGACGGCGCTGCTGGCTGGTGTGTGATGATCGCCAACACCACGGCACTCACGTCGCACCGGATCCGAGCAGACTGGGCCGACACGATCTATCGAGACCCCGCAGCATGCACCGGTGGGTTCGGTATGCCCGCCGGTACCGGCACGATCGTCGACGGCGGCCTCGAAGTGACCGGGCAATGGGCCTGGGGCTCAGGCACTGATCACTGCAGTTGGATCGCAGGTGGCATCCGGGTCGTCGACCAGGCTGGCGAGTCAGCCACGACCGCCGATGGGGCTTTCGCTCCGTTCGTCTTCTTTGATCCCGCCGATGTCGAGCTGCTCGACACCTGGCATGTTTCGGGGCTAAAAGGCACTGCCAGCACCGACTACTCGGTGTCCAAGGCGTTCGTACCCGAAGGACGCTGGGCGAACCTGTTGAGTGACCAGCCCGTGGTCGATAGCCCACTTGGGCGCTTCCCGTTCTTTGGCGCTCTGGGATCGGGCGTGGCGGCTTGTCTCATTGGTATGGCTGAGCGGGCGATCGAAGAACTCATTGCCCTCGGCGAGAAGAAGTCGACCGGTTCCAAGAAGGGCCTGGCCGAACGAGGCACGTTGCAAGCCGACATCGCCACAGCCGTCGCCAACGTGCGTCAGGCCCGCAGCTATCTGCACGGCACGACGAATGCCATTGGCGAACGGTCGGTCAATGGTGCACCGGTCAGCGACGACGATCGGGTTGAATTACGACTGGCCGCCACAGCGGCGGCCCACCGCTGCGTCGAAGCCGTCGACCTTTGCTACCACGCTGCAGGTAGCAGTGCCGTGTACGAAACCAGTCCGCTACAGCGGGTTTTCCGCGACGCTCATGTGGCGATTACCCACGGCATGGTTGCACCTCGCACCATGGAGCCTCTGGGGCGTTACCTCTTCGGCCTACCCACCAACACCAGCCAGTTCTGAGCGGAGTTCACCATGTATGAGTCCTATAGCTTTGACCGGTTCTTGCGTTACCCCGAGCTGGTGGAGTGGCTGAGTTCGTTGGCCGCTGCTCACCCTGACCTGGTCACCATCGAGACATATGGGCAGTCCTACGAAGGACGCGACCTGCTGATCGCGACTGTCACCGATACCTCCACCGGAACCCATGACACCAAACCGGCCCACTGGATCGACGCGTCCATCCACGCGGTTGAGCTGACCGCCACTGTGGCCGCATGCCGAATACTGCAACAACTCGTGGAAGGCTTCGCAGCGGGCGATGAGCAGATTGTGCGAGCGCTGCAGACCCGCACCTTCTACATCGTGCCGCGTGTCAATCCCGATGGCGCCGAGTGGGCGATGGCTGACTCGCCAAAGTTTCGACGGTCGAGCGTGCGCCCGTGGCCATTGGCCAGCGGGCACCGTATGCCCGGCCATCTCAGCGAGGACATCGACGGCGACGGCCGCATCTTGCAGATGCGAATCGCCGACCCCGATGGCCAATGGATGCCGCACCCCGAAGATGCCCGGCTACTCATCCCGGTGCCGCCCCCAGGGCCTGCCGCCGGCACACCTCGGTACCGCCTGTTGGCCGAAGGCACGGTCCAGGACTACGACGGCTTCACCGTGCCAAAGCCCCGCCCGCCCGAGGGCCTGGACATGAACCGCAATTTCCCGGCCGGGTGGGGGACCGGAGTTCCCGGATCGGGCGACCATCCACTTTCGGAACCAGAGATCGATGCCCTGGTGCGGGCGCTTGTTGCTCGCCCCAACGTGTGCGGCTTTAACGCATTCCATACCGCCGGTGGGGTGCTGCTGCGTCCATCGTCGACCGCTGCCGACGCCACGCTGGCGCCAAACGATGTCTGGGTTTGGAAGCAGCTCGCTGAAACCGGCACCGCACTTACGGGCTACCCGGGGCACTCGGTGTACGAGGACTTCACCTGGGACTACTCCGAAACCATGAGCGGGGCTTCTGACGACTGGGCCTATGAGCACCTAGGTGTCTATGGGTGGACCACCGAGTTCTGGGACATTGTGCACGCGGCAACCGGCACCAAGGTGTCAACCAAGTCGTGGTACATCGGAGCTACCGATGAGCAATCGTTGGCGGTGCTGCAGTGGCTCGATACCCAACCTGTTCCTGAGCAATCACGCACGCAGAGTTTTGTGGACTGGTACGAGTTCGATCACCCCCAACTGGGCATGGTTGAGCTCGGCGGCTGGAACGATCTGTACTCGTGGACCAACCCGCCGTTGCATCTTCTGCAGAACGAGGTTGACGCTCATTGCGAGTTCGCGGTGCACCAGGCACTGGCGGCACCGTGCCTCGAGATCAAACACACCGCCGTGGAATCGCTGGGTGCAGACACCTGGCGAGTCACTGTTGGTGTTGCCAACACGGGATGGTTGCCGACCTATGTCACCGAGAAAGCCAAGAAAGATGACTTGGTGCGACCGGCAGTTCTTGAGCTCACCGGTGCCATGGTGATCGACGGTCCTGGCCGCCGAGAAGTCGGCCAACTTGCCGGGTCGATATCAGCTCGTTTCAACCAGGGCGACGGCGGCTCGCCCGAACGCGGTGTTGCATCATGGACCGTGCGCGCCGCACCGGGCACGGAGCTCCAGGTCACGGCTTCACACCAACGTGCTGGAACCACGACGGCAACAGTCACGTTGGCCTAGCTACCGGCCGGTCGCTGTTATGCAGACCAGCGGTCGATACCGCCCATGCCGTATTGGTGCAAGATGATCGCCCGGTCGACATCAATCTTGAGAAACGCGGTCTCGGGAGAGTTGTCAGGACCTCCGGGAGCGAACGCATTCAGGTCGTAGTCGAAGACATCATTCCAGAGCCGGCGTTTGGTTTCGAGGTCGTCGAAGAGTTCTGCCTTACCCCAGATCTCAACGCCATCGCCGGTCTCGGTGACCTGCCAATGCATCGCGACTTCATTGTTTGATGCGACGTTGCGTGCCTTGACCGAATCTGCGCCGAGCATGACCCAACAGGCGTCGCCTTCCCAGCACGGATGCACCGGAACGACGTCGGGCTTGTTGTCGGCGCCTACCGAGGCCAGGTGTGCCCATGGGCTAAGCCCGCTGGCGAATGATTTGACGGCTTCTAGGTCTGTCGAATTACTCATAGCCAGACCCTAGGCGAGCGCTCGGGGCTATGCGGGTCCGTTTGACATGACCCGGATGAGTCCGGCCGCCGGATCGACCTCGACCGTGCTGCCGTCCTCGATTGACAAGGCCCCGGCGACACCAATAACTGCGGGGATGCCAAGCTCGCGAGCCAAGACCGCAGCATGCGATAACACGCCGCCATCGCTGGTCACCACGGCACCTGCAATTGCCAGTACGGCATTAAACGCCGGTGATGTGGCTCGAACGATAAGTACTTCGCCGGGGTTCAGCCGGTCGAATGCTTCGTCGGCCGACATGGCGACACGAGCGATGCCCACATACCGAACGTCGCCGATGCCAGCACCAGCGAACGGCTGGTCATGGACGGTGCCATCCATACCGATGTACTTCATAGCCACATTGACCATTTCGGTGAGCTCGGCCAGCGCCGGTGGTAGCGCACGTAGCGGCGGTTCGGGTTCGTCGGGTCCCAGTAGCGCAGGAGCGTCGAAGGTCGACCGCTCGGCCCGGGCTCGAGCCCGTTCGCTAAGGAGCTCGGCCGAAGGCAATCGGCCGACAAACATCTCGCGAGCTTCGGCCGGTAGCAGCTCGAAGACGTGCGCTGTCTCGTTGATAGTTGACCGCTCGACCAGCCTGCGTCCGGCTTCGAGCAGCGCTCGCCGAAGTAGCCCAACGGGCCACTCGATGGTCAACGGGCCGTTGTCGTCGCGCATGTCCATGACTGCACGAGCGTCGGCCAGTCGCAGGTCAAACTCTGCTCGATCGCCGGCGGCAACCTGGTTACGAAGTTCGCCGCTGATGCCATCGGCATTGTGCACAGGGGGCTTCTTGGCCGAACGGATCGAGTTGAAGATGACCTGGGGGAGCTCTACCAGCGTGCGGGCGTCGATGTCGTAACCGGTCACCAAAATATGGCCGCGCTCGCGAAGGTAGGTGTCGATGCGAGTACGAGCCAGATCGGAGCTCGCCCGGAACTCGTCGAGATTGTTTGCCATGGGACGGGTGGCTTCGAGTAGTTCCCGGAGCTCACACAATGACTCTGCTGGCTTCGCCGTAGATGGTGATGCCCCGGCGAGCGCCGATATTGCTTCGACCGGGTCGAGTCCCCACCGGATGCTGGTTTGCAGATAACGGGCAACGGGACCGAGGTCATGACCGTGTAACCAGAAGTGGAGCTCGAAATTGCTGCGCAGCTGGTCCAGCAAGGTGGTTACGTGTGATTGCAATTCGACATCGTTGGCCTGACTCACATCGAAGTTCTGGAAGTCGGTGTTCGCCTGAATCAGCCGCGGCCGCATCTCGGCTTCCCAACGCTGCACAACCGCGTTCGACGGCCGGTCTCGCAACGAGATCTCGGCTTGCTTGTTACGAGCGCGAAACCCCGGATGCAACCGAGTCACTGCCTTTAATACGAAGGCCGGCGGCGGCTTGCGAGGCTTGCTGTCGCCGCCCACGAGTGGTCGCAGGCGCGTGTACATAAACCCATGCACGAAGCGGAGGTCGATGGTCTCGGCGGGAAGCCCGACTTCGGCGAACACCCGGCGCAAGCCGCTGTCCATACCTTCGGACAACAGCCACTGACTGATGGGTGTTGCTCCGCCGGGGTAGTGGGATCGGTCAAGCGCCCACTGGCCAGGACCAGGTGGAGTGAACTCAGTTGCCATATGCCATCATCGCATTGTTGAGAGCGATGTGTCACATGCGCTACTGCTACGTTCGAGGTATGAGCCAGATCGACGCCAAAGACGACATCACCAGCGCACTGCTGCGTTACACCCGGGGTATCGATCGGCTCGACGGCGATTTGGTGTTATCTGCGTTTCATCCCGGTGCCATGTGTGTCGACTATGGGGCCGATCCCATGTCGATCGAGGACTTCGTGACGTATGCAATCCCGCGATTGGGCGAGGCCTACAGTGCGACCCAACATCGAGTGTCGAACGTGGCAATTGAATTCGACGAGGGGAATCGGGCTGCGGTATGCGAGGCCTACGTACTTGCCTTCCACACCCAACCGGGCACCGACTCAGGCAAGGGCAAGGCCGCGAAAACCAAGTTGCACACTTTTAACGGCCGCTATATCGATCGGTTTGAGCGCCGGCCCGCCGACGCTTCAGGAAACCAATGGAAGATCACCAACCGCACCCTGCGAGTCGACTGGTCACGGATCGAAACCATCGAAGAGTCAATGGGTGGGGCCTGGGTCGACAGCGCCCGAGATCGTAGCGACGTCGTATACCTCCAACCGTGAGTGCAAGCAGCGAGTTCGTCGACTGGGTGCCGGCAACGTCGCCGTCTAGTCCGCCGCCTGAGCAGACCTTGCAGTGGGTCGCCCAGCAGCTGAACGATCAGGTCATCGAGGTCCAGGAGCTAGTCGGCGGCCTGTCATCAGCGGTTCACCAGGTCCGACTTGCCAATTCAGAAAGCGTGGTGCTCCGCCGATTCACCCTGGCCGACTGGATCGCCAAGGAACCGCACATTCCTCACGACGAAGCTCGCAATCTGGCCATGCTCAGTCACCTCGATCTTGGTGTGGCTACGCCGGTGCTTATCGCGGCTGATCCCGATGGTGAGTACTGCGACGTGCCCGCCGTGATCATGACCGAGGTCGCGGGGCGTCCCGAGATCGATCCGCCCGACCCAGTCAGATGGGCAGAACAGCTTGCCTCGTGTCTGGCTCGTATGCATGAGCAGCCGCCCATGTCGGCACTGCCGACATATCGACGCTGGGATGATCCGAACCGGCCCCTGCCAACGTGGACTGCTGACCCGGATCTGTGGACTAGCGCTATCAACGCCGCGAATGTGCCGTTGCCGGCCCATCCCGACGCGTTCCTGCACCGTGATTTCCACCCCAACAATATTCACTGGGAGAACGGCGAGATCTGTGCGGTGGTCGATTGGCTCGGTGCGTGCACCGGCCCAGTTGCGGGCGACCTTTCGCATTGCCGTTGGAACCTGGCGATCTTGAGCAGTGTGTCGCTAGCTGAGCACTTCCTGGATCATTATCGGGCCTTGACGGGATACAGCGAAGAAGTGATTCTGTTCGATATCTCTACGGTGTTGTCGGGCCCGGTCGGCCCGTTTCCCACACACGCATGGAACGCCCTGGGTCGAAACGAACTCACCAGCGACGTTGTTGCCCCACGAATCGATACCTGGCTGCGACATCTCATGGGTGTTTAGGATCCGACGATGCAACTGCAAGTCATTGGTGCGGGCCTGCCCCGGACCGGGACAACGTCGCTCAAGGCCGCCCTGGAGCTCCTTATTGGTGTGCCGTGCTACCTCATGGACGAACTCAACCAGAACGAGGCTGGTCACATGCCGCTCTGGTCACAGGCACTCGAAGGCGACCCCAACGCACTTGAACAGGTACTGCAGGGATATGGCGCCGCGGTGGATTGGCCCGCCTCGCTCGTGTGGCCCACATTGCTCGAACGGAACCCTGATGCCCTCGTAGTGCTTTCCCATCGTGGTGATGCCCAAACCTGGTGGAAGAGTGTCAACGAGACTGTGTGGGCTGCCATGGGTAACCCCGACATCAGCCCCACGTGGTCCGCTTTCAGTCAGACGATGCGCCGCGCACTGGACTTGGGCGAGGACTGGGCCAACGCGACGGTCGCCATGAAGCGTTACGACGATCTATTTGCCGAAGTCGTGGCCACGGTGCCGCCGGAGCAACTGGTGATCTGGGAGGCGAGTCAGGGCTGGCAGCCGCTGTGCGACGCTCTCGGCGTTTCGGTTCCTGACGTCGACTTCTTTCACCGCAATACGACTGCTGAGTTTCGCGAAGGTAACGCGCTCGGCGACTTCTAGCGGCTGATTACCCGATGCCGTAGTGTGGCCGCGTGGCTCTTCAAGTTATCGGTGCGGGTCTACCGCGAACAGGAACCTCGTCGCTGAAGGCGGCGCTCGAACATCTGCTGGGTGCACCCTGCTACCACATGCTCGAAATGCACCTGAACCATGACCATGCGATTCATTGGTGGGCCGCACTCGACGGTGAACTCTCACAGATCGACACCGTGCTCGCCGGATATCGGGCGGCGGTCGACTGGCCAGCAGCGTTGTTCTGGCCCGAGCTGATCGCCGATAATCCCGATGCCATCGTGGTGCTATCTCATCGTGGCGATGCCGAGACCTGGTGGGAAAGCGTCGACAAGACCGTGTGGGCCGCAATGCGACGCCCATCGCTCGAACCGGCCTTCGCCGACTTCAATGCGAAGATGCGAAGGCAGGCGGGGCTGGGCGACGACTGGGACGTGCAGGAAGCCGCTATGGCGTATTACGACCGAACCTACGCTCAGGTGGTGGCAGCAGTGCCGCCGGAGCGCTTGGTGATCTGGCAAGCAAGCCAGGGATGGGAGCCGCTGTGCGAGGCGCTCGGTGTTGCTGTCCCTGAACAGGACTTCTTCCACCGCAACACGACTGCCCAGTTTCGCGAACGAGCCGGCCTTGATAGTGATGCTTAGCGAGTGATGGCTAGCGAGTGATGGCTAGCGCAGACTGACAGCGATAGGAATCGCGCTCATAACGGGCAGCCCGGTGATGCGGTCGGTGCCGGTGTCGCTCGACACCAGACGGTTGGTTGGTGTGCCGATGTCTCGCACGTTCTCATCGGTGAGCGACAGGCCGCCCCACGAATGCGACATGGCGATCACGCCTCGCTTGATATCCGCATCGGGCTTAGCGACACCAACCACAGAGCTGGTGGGGGACCGCAACTCAAGCAGGTCGCCTGCTGACGCGCCGAGATCAGCCAGATCGTCGGGATGTACGTAGGCATAGTTGGTGCTGGCGACCTTGGCCAGGCCAGGTAGCTCGCTGCCAAGCGAGTTCAACGCGTACTTCAATCGGCGGCCTACGAGTCGGAACGGATAGCTCGTGGCATCGAACCCCGGTAGCAGATCCTGGCCAGCGGTTTCGGCGAAGACCTCGGCGAGTTCGTCGACGACATCGCCGGGAGCTACGGCGAACCTGCCGGTGGCATCGGGATCGGCGGCCACAACCTGCACTCGATCATCATGGACCGTGCCTCGGTTTTCGGGTTTGCGCCACTCGCTGATCGGCAGCCGTGCGGTGGCGAAACAGTGTTCGATCACGTCGTGGTCGGTGAGTTCTGGGTCATATACGTCGAGACGTCCGCCGGGAAGGTCGATCGGCGTGTTGTTGCGGGCTGCGATGCCGGCAAAGACTTCCCATTCGTTCAGCAGGTCGTCGCCGGAGTCGATGATGGCATCGGTGTAGTTGGTGTATGGGGCGGGGAAGCGCCGGTCCATCACGTTGGGCACGTCGGCCCGTTCGAGCTGGCCTCGAGGGGCGATGACGTAGTCGGCGAGCTCAGCGGTCGCTGTCATGCGGTGATCGATTACCACGAGCAAATCGAGTGCTTGCATGGCTTCGACCGTCTTGGCTTGATCAGGGAACGCTTGCACTGGATTGCCACCGCTCACGATGAGTGCTCGGACTTGGCCTTCGCCTTCGAGCAGGATCTCGTCGTTCAGCGCATTGGTCATCATTTCACCAGGTAGACCACGTAGGCCTCGTACTCGGTGGGGCGCTCCTGGCGTTGGGTCACTTGGCGGAATGACCTGGGCGCGTCGAGTGTCACCCGGGGTGAGCATGTAGGGCGACTCCAGTAGATCTCCTTCACGATTCACGCGGCCGCAGATCACGTTCAGCGTGAGCACGAGCGATTCCATCAGCGAACCATGCGGTGCCATGTTCGGCCCGGTGCCTGAACCAGCAGAACCTCGGGGACCGGAAGCAAACAGCTCGGCCGCGGCCACGATGTCGTCGGCTGCAACCCGGCAGCGGTCGGCGGCGTAGTCAACGGTGAACGGTTCGACCGCTTGGGTCAGGGCGGCCAACTGGCCGGGGGCGACGAATCCGGTGCAGAAGTCAGCGTCGTGAAGATCCCGACTCAGGATCACTCGGATGATCGCGGCGAGCAGGGTGGGGTCTTCGCCAGGAGCGACCTGCAACCAGACATCAGCATGGGTGGCAAGCTCGCTGCGTCGAGGGTCGATCACGATGAGCTTGAGGCCTCGGGCCTTGGCCTCGCGGAGCTTCACGAACGGGTTCGTGCCTTGGAGGCCACCAGCCGCGGCGTAGCTCGACACCAGCGGGTTGTAGCCAACGGCCATCGATACATCGGCGTCGGTGAAATTGTGCCAGCCCGCCTCCCATGCTCCGAGACGAGCCAACGACGTGCGGTGCGCGGGCTGGTCAATCGTGAGCGATGTGTACATCGAAGGCGAGTCGAAGCCTTTGTGCCACGCAGTAGCGAGCGGGACCCCAACACTGTTCTGGTAGGCGCCCGTGCCCGTGTAACTGGCAACGGCTCGTGGCCCATGTTCAGCGACAATTGCGGCGATTCGGTCGGCAATCTCGTCGAGTGCTTCCGACGATGAGATCGGACCGTGTGCTCCGGCGTCATCTCGGCGCAGCGCGCCACGTAGCCGGGCCGGGTCGTGGTATTGATCGGCGAGCTGGCGGCCCTTGATGCAGGTGTACCCCTCGAAGAGCGGGTCTGACCGGTCGCCTCGAACCGCCACGATGGTCGTGCCGTCTTCGATGTCGATGTCCATGGGGCACGCCGCATGACAAATTCGACAGAACGTCTTCTT
>JAULCF010692356.1:0-22763 GCA_032361265.1 Devaleraea mollis | reverse complement strand
ACAAGAAGCAACCGTTGTCGCTGAAGTGGTTCTGATCCGTTTGTTTTCAAAATCTGAAATAACCAACAGAGCACCGGAAATGTGGTCGAGAAATCTGTTACGGATACTGATGAGGTTGGCTGAAGCATTTGTTCATACGGAAGAATTCGAATTCTAAAATATCTTTTGAGGACGTGCGAGTTGAAAGAACTGCTAAACTTCGCCCATTTCTACCAAATGGGCGATTTTTAGCAGTTCTTTCAACTTGCGAGGAAGCGCCTGCGCAGCACGAGCTCACTTCAACAAATTTTCGGATTTTAATATCGTAGCATTGTACAGAGGCCTCCTTTTGGGCAGAGGACCCTTTAACAATGCTACGATATTGATTTCCACATTGACTTTTGTACCTTGGTGGGCTTTGAACCCAGAACTCACGCCGTTACACTGCGTCACACAACGTCACATCTGTTGCTGTGATTTAATTAAATTCGCTCACTTAAAAACATTGTCTGTCTCGTGATCACGGGCAATCTTACGAAATTTGATCAAAATCACAAGTTCGATCTACGCTTTGCAAATGCGAAAATGCTAAGTAGCCGCCGGGCTCGGCCTGGCCCTGTACTTTTTTCCCTGCTCCAGAAGACGTCGCCCCTGGATGATCGCGTAGATGAGCAGCGACTTTTTTTTATGTTATTTATGAAAATGATCTTTAAAAGGAGCATTTTAAAAAAAGGAAACTAAACTATGTTTTGATAGCTTGTATTATATTTCGCCATCTCGTTTACAGTCCTCACTTAGTGACGCTTTGCTATGTTCGTACAGTTGGTCGGTCAGTCGAATTTAATTCTTCAGGACACCAATGGGCTTCACACCACAAGAGTTCCACTACTATCTAGAGGAATCTGGAAAACCACTATCAACCTTCCATATTTGGATGAAGTAGACAAACAGTTCAGCAACCACGACATTATCGCATCTTTTCGCTGTCTGGGAATCTGGAAAATCACTATCAACGCTCCGTTTTGGATGGTTTTCTGATACGGTGCTGTACAAGGATAGTTTAATTATTATCGAATTTTCTCCCTGTCTGTTCTATAATTATATAATGGACAGGGAGAAGATGCCATAATGTCACGGTTACAAAACTGTTTGTCAACTCCATGACCCGTGTTTCGTAAATTTTTGAGTGCGAGTTCCACATGTCGCGCGAAAGCTCATTAATGTTTGGCAGTCCCGTGTAGAAGAGACTGTACTGACACATACAACCAACAGTCGTGCGCGCAAATGCTGTGTATGCACGCATAATTGCGGTACTGTACTTCACCGAGCCGGGTGCAGTACTGTACTGTATCGGTGAAAAGAGTACCGCACCCCTGCGTGCACGTGCAGGCATGCATAGTTAACTACTGCAAGCGTAAAATATGCACGCGTTGGACAGTTCTATGTGTCAGTGCTCTCCCTTCAGATCGTCAACAGTCTCGTATCATACGGACAGCGCGACTAAAATTTAGGGTAACGCCATGCCGTTCATTCTGTTTGACAGCGCCTCTTTTTTAAAAACCCGCCATTTCTCAGCAGGAACGAATATTATCACATTGTAAGAGACACTCTGCATTCTTAGTCCTGTAATCGTCGATCATACTGTCCTGTAAAACCGCGCATAAAATACAGCTGTAATGAAAACAACGGACTCAAATAGCTCGCTGTCGCTAAAATGAAAAGGGAGGGTTCAAGTAGGTCTCGCGAGGCACACTGAAACATAACAGTTGAAAACATTAAGTATAACGGTTTTGTATTTAATGCCATCGGTACCTGCCAACATCCAGCTTAGCGGTTGCTGCCCGAGAAGTACATCTTAGTATATATGTACTACGGTTCTACGCATTTATTTTCAGAGCAATTAACCTCTTTGATTTAAATCCCTCATCCCATCCGCCCTTACTCGTTTTCAAATTTCAAGCTTTTCTCCTAGACTTCACCAAGCTTAGCATCGCAATGTCAGCCACTCTTGTATTCGCCAGCCCGTTCTGCGACTCATCACTTTGCGTCACACAGCAAGATGGTGGATCCAGTTTTCCCGACCCATCTGCACATTGTTATCTCGCTACCTCACTTGACATGTTTTTCCAAGACGATGAACACTCTCCTCCGTCAGTTGCACCGCCTACTTCCGTCGTCTCCACAACTCCATCGACACCGCTGACAAGTACCTGCTCCGTAGAGAATTCTGCGCCCCCCAAAACCGACCAGAAGGAGAAGAAAAATGCAAAGCAGAGAAGCGGGATCTCCCGTCGTGCAGAAGATCGCGCTTCCCGCAATCGCGAAGGATCGCGGCGTGCAAGAGAAAAGGTCAAGGCTCAAACTCAAATCCGTGAGGCAGCACTTGCCACCGCCCTCAAGGAAAACCATAGGCAGGCAATGATGATTGATGCGATGGAAGCCGAGCTTCAGAGGCTTCATAATTTTCGAGCATCGTATGCTTACATGCAAGAGTGAAAGTACTTGTGAGCAAGGCGATGTGCCCTACGATTATCATTGTCGTTATTACAGATCATTTAGTAAAATAGATGGTATCCAGAAAATGATTTGCGTTCGTCCCTTCGCCTTTAGCAGGACTTCAAAGCAGCTTAGCAACGCTAAAATTCATTTGCTGTGACTACGTTTGCACGTTGTATGTTCTCGATGGTTTTTGCTTTAAATCCTTTAGGCGCAGAGTTCCCTGTTGTGTGTATCACTCCGCGCATCCTTGGCAGAGCTTTCTTCTTTCTGTTTTCCACTATCATGCGGACTAGTGTGCATTTTCAATTGAAAATGAAGCGAGGCAGACACTGATTTCGAATTATACTTCATACTTTCAAGGAAGAAAACTGCCCGCATCAATTTGCTGTCGGGACTCGAAAAATCAATTTCACGCTCACTTCTCTGCTATAACGTTTCCCTATACAGCACTAGCTTGGCCAAGTCCCCCAGCGCTACCGTATTTTGTCCCCAAAAAGCCTTACCGAACATGTATCTGGGAAGCCTTCTCGGCGCACAAGCGGGAACTTGCGATTGTCTCACTCGGGTGTGCGCTTTGTAGCATTGAGGTCGGTGCATCCAGCGGTATCAGCTTCAAAGGCGGTTAGAAATGAGCACTTTAACTAGAATCATGTGTCAACTCTGAGAAGCGGCCGACCCGCCGGCCCGCCGGTCTGCTCGCTGCGGTGTTTAAGGAGTCTTTCTCCGGCGCGGCAGAAACTCGAACTCAGGTTAAGAGGCTCTTAGTACTGTTACTGCCCATGACAGTGATACTCCTTAAGATCAGGACCAAGGCCAAACATAAGGCCAAGATTTAATATCATGACAGAATTAAAGGCCAAATCCAACCTTTACGACCTGCACCGCCTCCTCCATGCACGTCACTATCGCCATCTCTCCCATAACCGCCATTCAACGCACTTCAAGGACGAGCGTCGAGAGTTTTTAGCTACTATGCCCACAAACGCTTCCAATGGAAAAAGTGCTCAGTCGAAGGGCAGTCCAATCCCAACACAAGTCTCAGGCTTTTGTTGGCCCCTCGCCCCGCCCAACCTCCCCGCACGACGTATTCGCAGCGGGACGCTCCGAATGAGGCCATCATGCGCGCGACGACGTGTCACTCCGACTCATCCGCGTCGTCTGTCCTCGTTGCATTCGCGCCCTGACCTCGCAAGCGCACGCGTACTTCTAGCAGGACCAGCGCCTCCCCCGAGCGCCGACGGTAGCGCCACGGCGTCCGCGGAAAACATCCACCGCTAAGCGCAGCTCCCCGTCTAAAACGTGGGCGTTTACGATGTCGCCGTGCTCTTCCCACGTAAGGGCTCCTACGCTGCCGTCCTCACGTTTAGAGAGTACAATTGAACTGAATCCAAACACACCTTCCTGATGTTTATGGTGGGACTGTCGAGAGAGCACGGCCTGTTTTTCCAGCGATCCGTCGCCATCGATAGGTTCTTCCCTCAGGCGTTCATCGTCTTTTGCCACTCCGAGGACAAACCCACCATGCTAACTCTCCTCTCCCTTCTCAACACCCTCCTCAATGGTGTTTGCGTCTTCGACGACGACATCGCGGCGCTTGCGAAGACCCGTACGGTTTACCGTGGCGCGAACATGTTCGTGCCATCCATTTTGACGCCCTATGCAGGACGCAGTCCGTCGCTCACTACATAGGCGCGACGATTCCGGCGCCGCGCCACGACGGTAATCCGCCCGGAGAGGAGTTCCTCATCCTCAATCGCGACCTCGACAAAGCCAACTGCGACTTCTTCGCCGCGGAGATGATGAAGTTTATCGCCAACGTCGCGGTCAAGCTGCCGGTAGCAGTAGATGACGTCGTCGTTACTATCATCGACAAGTTAATAGCGGATCTCCTACCTTCTCACTTCTTTCTGGAGCTCAGGTACAAGCTCGGAGGGAGAATCCGGCGCGTCGCTGATGCGATGGTCGGAGCCCATGCCGCTCGTGCTCCAGCCATCGCCGCGTCCGCCAACCCCAGTACCATCTCCGGGGGCGAAGAGGGTGGCGAGGACGGGACCAGCTTTATAGTTCGATAGATTACTATTCAGAATTTTCTATACTATAATTTACTCCATGAGTATAGGGAAGGCGTATCTCAATAGTACAGGTTACGTTTGGCAGAAAGTGTGGAAAGAATTACTTAGACCTCGTACAATATTTCCGGACTCAGTTTAAAACATTGTCGGCCGATTTTTCTCTTTCCTCGTCGCTGTTGCCCCTCTCTCCTCTGAGCCTGCGATGTTCGACTTGTACCCAGTCGACGCTGTCGTATCGCAGATGCAGCAGGAGGTCGTCGCCATTCTCGCTCGCCACACCGGAACATCTTCCGCCGACTGCCGCGCCCGCCTGCGCGATGAGAACTTCACGGTCCTGCGCGAGGGTCTGACCGCCGCCTTTGCCATTCTGGTCCTCCTCAAACGCCCGCGGAAGCGCCCCTGGGACGCGCGGGACGGTCCGTTCGTAGAGCTTTCGGCAGATCGCCTTCACATCGAGCGTATCGACTTCGCCCTTTCCCACGGAAACACTCAGCTCGGAATTTCTGAAGCCATTTCTTTGGTTAAGGTATTAACCAATCTTTTACGCAAGGTCAGCGAAGCCGCCAAGTGTCTATTCAGCAGGCATTCAAATCTTCTGGTGGCAGACCTGCGCGCGGCGAACCAGGAGAGTGCCGACATCGCCGTGGTACCCAAAGCTTCTGCTGAGGTTTCGGACACGAAAGATGCCATTGACGCCGACGTGAATGCTAACGCGAACCAAGGCTGGCTGACATTAAGATGTGAAGCTTAATGAACGCCTAGGAGAAAGCTTGAAGTTTGAAAACGAGAAAGGGCGAACGGGATGAGGGATTTAAATCGTCGAGAGTGAATGCTCTGAAAATAAATGCGTAGAACTGCAGCACATAGATACTAAGAAGTATTTCTCAGGCAGCAACCGCTAAGCTGGATTTTGGCACGTACTTATGGAATCAAATACTGAAGCATAATAGTTAATGCTTTCAACTGTTTTGTTTCTGTACGCCTCGCGAGGCCTACTTAACCCTCAACAACATCAATCTGATGCGCTTAACGACGCGGAGGCAATGGACCGCGTCCCTTTAGCTGTCCTGGGATCCGCACGATCTATTTCTGAGGGTGGTGGTGGTCAACACGACGACGACTTTTCTCTCTCTGCTTACGGTACTGATGGCTCGGAAGAAGCGGAACGTGATTGCCTTACTACACGCGTGTCACAATCGGTAGACCGCCCGGGATCTGAAAGTAACAGCGTCAACGTCGGCCCGGTAGAGGAAGACGATAAGGCGCTCGAAGCTGCCGGAATTTCCAACATCCCCCGTCCACATGACTATCCTGACACCAATTTCGCATTCTTAATCGCAGCTTGCGCCGACGTCGTCCACACCGCCACATTCAAATCAACTAGCCTATCTCGCAGACTGACGAAGCCCCTGAGTGCATCATCCGAGGCAGTATGGGCTGCATCGGACGCCTGCGATTCCGTCGTAGTCCTATCTGACCATGTCAGAGCCAGCCCATTCCCCACCAGCGACAGCGCACGTCACACAAACGATCTATAAGCAGCGTTCAGGACTCAGGCCGGCGCCATCGTTACTGCCGTTTGAGCAATCGCCATCTTCTACAAATCCATGGAAAGCTGCCAGAGGGCACGTACCGAAGCCGACAGAATTCACGTCGCCTTCGATGCACTCATCCATGCAGACAAGAACAACTGGTTGCGTTGGTTCTAAAGTTGGAGCGTAGGCAAAAAATACTCAATTGTTTCGTATGGGATTACGTTGCCGTTAATCCTGAAAGTCATGATGTTGTGAGCCAAAATATTCTTTAAGTAATTTTTTTGTGTAAGTGAAAGTCTTACCGTCTTTCATCGCCGACTCTGCAGACAGCGCAGCGTTGTCCAACGCTTCCGCCTTCCAAAGCACCTTTAGGGATCCGAGCCCGGAACCCAACAGCCTGCAGTTTTTTCGGCGACCTCATCGCTAAAAGATTTGCTGAGGAGGATGATATCTATATCTCCTCAGCGGATATGACCGCACCATCCACATTAGACACAGACAGCGGCATAGAGGAGTCCTACAACGCCTACTCATCCCCTGCCACCGGCAACGACACTATGGACCTCGAAGGCATCGGGGAGATGAGCCCGGCCAATGCCACTCCCGACACACCGACGACGCCGGCGTCCCCAATTACAGATCGAGTCGACAATGCAGCGGCTAAAGCCGCCCCCTCGTCAAAGCAAAAGCGGACAAGAACTACGCTGACGCTTTGAATAACGCCATGTTTAACGCAACCCAAGCAACCAGCGCGAACGGCACAGACGGCCAGTTATAGCCGCCGCCCGCCTCCACCGCATGCCCCTCCAATTCACCATCATCACCCAGCTAAAACATACAACCTACAAATCGCGCACGACACTCACTTATCTCTTCTACTCTCCAAAAAATTCTTCCCTCCCGCTGTATCTGCCCCCATTGGGGCAGATACACTGCAGTGGCCCGTGCTCAGATTGTTTCCACTCTTTCCTGTTTTCCAATCCACGTCCGCGCGCCGGTATTTCGCGACTAAGCAATTGGGTTGGCGCAGCCAGTGACATCAGATGCGCTTTCAGTGGTCTTGACGAGTGTTTTTCCTGACAGCCGTGTGTACACAAGAAGGACGTCCTTCTTGTGCAGCGCTGAGGACTTTTTCTTGAACGCGATTGGATTTTTCTTTTTTTTGTTAGCCAGATGCGGCATTGGGCGAGTGGTGTCCCGGAGAGGAGAACACTAGCGCTCTTGGTTATCAGAATTAGTCGTTCTACAGGTGCTACTCAAGTACAAGATCAATACCAAAAGAGAGATCAAGACTTATACCAAGACCATTAGACCATGTGCTTGCAGCGCTCACAACCCGATCGCCCCATGACCCAGCCGAATTTTAACCCACCACGAATTATGGCAGCGGACCCTCTCTTCTCTTGCAAATTAACGTCGTGCAGGAAGAGAGGGGATAGGTTTAGAGCATTTACCACTTGGGGCTCGTGCTTCACTCACGTCAAGCGCTTTTAGCTAACCACTCCCCCAGTCCTTGTCTCCTCGACGGCAAAACAAAAAGGCGTGTTTGCGAAAGAACTTGACGCTCGATGCAAACGCATGTGCTCCCGCTTTGCAGCCGTCTTAGGAAAGACGCAGACATGCGCCACGGACGTACCGTGAAAAAGAACCACGCCGCCATCCATCCCAGCTATCTCACTCGTCTGGAAGATCGTCAGCGCCTTCCTGATACTTCCGCCACGCACGACGAGAGCGTTAGAGGCGGCTTCTATCGCACAGCTTAACGTAGAGCCGACAAAGATAGCCCCCACTACTCACCTTCCAACTCCAACACAGGCCGAGGCTACCGTACCCCCTCCAGCAGGCACTGACTCAGGCGCGAGAAACGGGCTGCCCCAGCGTCCACCGCCGACCCTTCCTATACCACCCATGAACCTCCCATATACACTAGATATTAAGATCACACCTCTATGGTAGAGTTACATTCCTACTACATTGCCCGGCTCCATCCTCGCTCGCGAATTCATGCTCTCTCAGCGTTTGATCAGCAACGTTTAGTTTGCGGCGCCCGGTACGGCTGCGGAAGACAATTTGTACAAGGCCTGGAAGATCGCCTACCAACTGGTATTCCACTAGATGTTTGTGGTGAGAATGTCTGTCGCACTTCTTCGGGACGCCTCGCAGCAATGAATTAAAGCCTTAAGCGCTCGGAGCGCAATAAGTACGGCGATCTGTGAAATAAGATGCTCTTGGCACACGGGAAACGCATCGAGATCGAGAAATATGCTGCCGCGAGAATAGCAGCTCTTGCCGAAAGCAATGCGATGCTTCTCCGCATTTACCGCGCCAAGCGTCTTCGCGAGAAGGCTCTGTACGGTAAGTCCGCCAATGCTCTAGCCCAGAATTCCACGTTTGATCCGGCGTTGTCAGGAATAGTGGAAAGAATGAAATCACTCCATCCTTCACCTGTACCCGACGTTTCTGTCTCAATAATCCCACCAGAATACTTTCCTCCGAAGCCATGTGTTAGCGCTGAGTCCGTCCGCTCCGTCCTACCCGCAATGGATAAAGACTCAGCGCAGCACCCGACCGTGCGGGCGGACGCTGTCTCTTGCTCGTCGCCGATACCGAATAAAGAGTACACTCCCACTTCTCGGGCTTGGTGGTTCTCGCCAAGGTCGTGCACAAGGTCGTGCAGAAAATCGCAGTTGGCAATTTCTCGCCGGAAGTCAGCCACCTCATCTCCACCGACAACCTCATCGCTCTCGATGGAGGGGGGGCGAAGATAAGTCCGATCGCGATCGGCGTCATCATTAGGCATCTCATCACAAAGTTACTCATTCCTGCGTCGATCGCCTAAGCCAAGGCCTACTTGGCGCCGCTCCAGACGGTTTGCGATGTCTAGTCTGGCTTGGACGTCATCATCCACGGTGACAGAGACGCTCTCAAAAAATCGCGGCCATGACCCACGTACATTAGCGTCTGTGTGGATGCTTTCAAAGCATAAAACAGAACGAGCCGACCGGAGATGCCCAGGAAAACCGCTGGAAAATGGCCCTCCTTTATCCGCTTCGGTAACACCCGTACGCGAAGGGGCAGCCGTTCCTGTTCTTCGAAGATGGATATTTGTGTAGCCAGGAGGGAACGCAGAAAGGCGATCCTTCTAATTCCCTCATGTTTGCCTTAGCCACCCGTCCCAATGTCCAGCTCATCGAAGCGGATTTAGACCTCATCGTGCATCGCTGGTACGCAGAAGATGGGCTTCTCGTAAGAAAAATCTAAGAAGAAAGCTTGCGCTAGACATCATCGCTGATTACGGCGCCGCGATCGGCTTCATCCTTCAGCACACGAAGACAAAATATGCCTGGCCCGCACAAAACAGCCTCCTCCTCCAGCCGCTAACAACATCTTAAGACCTGTTTCTTCGACCAATGTCCGACGGAGTCAAGAACCTCGTATTCCTGCTCGGCCCGAGCCGGGGTCGCCTACATTCGTCTCGTCTTTTATTCGCAAGAAGATGGATGATATTGATGCGTCTATCTCTCTGGCCGCACGCATCCCAGACGGCCGCGACGCTCAAATCATCCATCGCGTCACCACGTCGGCTTGCCGCATGAAGCATCGCCTCCGCCTCATCCCACCGACCGACGTGATAACGCTATGGCGGGAATTTGACGAGCGGCAGAGAGCGTGGTTCAAATGCATCGGCAACGTACCTCCCTCAACCGCCGTCCGACGCCCAAGGCCGCTACTTTGCTCGCTCGCCGGTCCATTATTTTACGCGGCGGCAGAAGTCTTGCCATGCGCGAACTTCGGCATCTTCGTCCAGGCAGCCGACGTATGCGCAGTCAAGTGCCGACACGTGCAGAAACTAAACTCCATCTACGCAGTTGCCCAAGCGCTTGTTGAAAACCTCCATCCCTCCCTAGCATCCGCATCGAACGGTGTTCTCCCGCCGCGGGACACTCTCGTTCTCTCTGGATTGCCCGAATCAACACAAACAGTCCTTAGTCAGGATGTGTTCCGGAAGAGGTTGAGAGAAGCGCTTCGAGAGGACGAATTTCGCAATCTCTTTCGCGATCCGACATCTTCAATTCTCATGTCCAAGCCGCTGCCGGCCATGGAATGGGACTCGTTCTTCACACGCCGCCGTCTCCTTGCCCTCCTGTGCACGGGAACTCCGTGCACTCCTTCTTATTCCCGAAAGCGAACGACACCCCATTCTGCTCCGACGAAATGTGGAGCATGATGATGCGCCTTTACCTCGATTTCTTTGTTTCTGACTATTCGGCGATGAGGTGGTTTGGATTATACTCCGTCTGTCGAATATTACCCAGTACCTGCCCGCTGCGATATTGACGCCGTGGGAAGGTGACAACTTGTTGCACGTCATGGCCATTGTCATGACTATTGGTGGTGACTTGTTTACAGCGGTACGAGCCGTCTTCATGATCAAGGAGTCCTTGGCAATGCTCACGACCCGGCTCTTTGGTTGGGCGACCAAATCCGAGGCCGACCCGAAGCTCATCGAAGCGCAGCCGACGTTGAAAGGCAAAGTATAAAACTTGCTTGGGGAGCCGCGCTTCCAGACCACCTTCGGCGGTATAAGCTCCTGAATTCGCGAGCTAGCACGGATCTTTACATCGATGTCTCCAGCGCAGCTGGCTGCAGTCCCGTTCTTTTTTGGTGTCCGCTGTATTCAAGGAGGTTGCTGACCGTGCTACGGGAGACACTAACGACCGCGAACCTAAGATGCGGAAAACGCCTGGCGGATAGAAGACGCCCAGCGAGATTATCACAAACTTCAAGCTGCAATTTGCGGCGCTGCAGCACGTTAAGCCGTGGAATGTTAAGAGCTGCGAAAACACTAGGCTGCAATTTTCGAGGTGCTTGATGCGCGGCCACGACGCTTCATGCGCAGGGAAGGGAAAGTGTAAAACGTACGAGGTCTCACAGTGGCCCGCACTCGACAAGACGCGCTACGAAGAGGAAGTCGGTGCGTGCGTCAAGGCGAAAAGAGACTCTCTCTTGAAAGTAAGTGACCTTCTAGACAGCACTCCCTCCGACGTTGAAAAACGCGGCCGGGTTATTCGGAACAGCGGCATCCGGGCATACACAGCTAGACCAACCGCCGCATGGCCCCGCCAACGTTATTAAGATGCCTGGTGGAGCACATGAGAACCGGTCGACTACTAGTCGCGAAATAAAGCTAAGTAAGGCAGGTAAGAACTTTACTCTGGGGCTTCTGCGTTCGAAGATTGCAAAACTCGTCAGAGAAATGCCAATCACCATAACTACACACCGCAAGAAAAACGTTTCTCGAATAATATGGATGTAACACAATTGCTGTAAGAAATACTCGCGAACCGCATGATGCGCGTCGCGGAGGGCATAGCAGTTTTGAGATGCGCCCAGAACAGACAAGTCTCACTCAGTCAGGGCTGATTGATGTTCCGTACCGGACAAGTCATTCTGGAATAGATCTCGTACACTCTGGGCTTCTATAAAGTGAGGGACAAGAGGAGGTTGTCAGCCGGCAAGAGCGATCGTTTTAAATAAACTCCCCAACCCCTGACTACGGCGCAAAGGAAGACTCCGCGACAGCTCGCATGCACCCTCTATCTATGTTAGCAGAGTATGCTTTAAAGTGCCGTGTTGTAGCGCGAAAGCACAGGAATCCACTGTCAAGAAACATAAACCCTTCACAGACATCGATGAGCGCCTAGTTGAGTTTAAAGGTGATGCTATCAAAACCGTTCTCCTCCCAAACAAGGCCAAACATGAGGGCAGAGATTTTTTGCAGTGTCTGAACGAAAGGCTGCTACCGCTGCAGGTGGTAGAAACACGGGCCGGCAGTGATGCAAGTATAAAATCGTTCGTCGAAGCCCGAATGAGGCAAAAGGTTCCCGTTGAGAGGGCGGTAGCAATGGGCGGTGTTGATAATTACATCATCACGGCTGCGCCACTATCCAAAATCCTACCCGGACGCTTCACGTCAGAGAGGCAGACATTTTTCGCGTTGGAGGCCGGGACATCAGACACCACGAGGCTGTTCAGAACAAGGAGATGGTAGGCGATTTCGTACAGAAATGTGCACCTGACATCGCACGGGCGACAGAAGTCGTCACAGGCGGGCCTTTTGTGGCAACTCAATCCCAACTGATCCGGTCGAGGAGCCGAGGCGCAAGTTATTCTACGAGACCGCCAATCTTACAGAGCCCTAAATTGACCAGGAGTTTGGTTCCAATAAAGAAGCGGAACACGCGAGGCATGTGTTCAATCGCAATTGCGTCTTCGCCCGCCCGTAGGGAGAGCCTTGGGTGCAAAACGCCTACGAGAACGTGCGCAGAAAGTTTGGTTGCTCGATTTGCGCAATAGTGGGAGGACACGGCTTGCCTTTTAGAAGCTTTTTCCTGCACAAGATAGAAAGGCTCAAGGAGTTTTAATTTTTGAAGCCACGCCGGAGCTCAAAGCTTACATCAAGCACCCACCGACGCCTATGGTTTTGCAGCCTCGTTCGGAGCCGCAAATGTTAAAGCCATATATCGCGCCGGACTGGGCGGATAACAACTTAGCCAATAAGAAAAGATACCTGGATCTTTTGGAGCCCGATGCTCGCAAAAAGTACAACAATTGGATGTTCATGTATAGTCTGTAGCGTCTGAGACGCGATGCTCAGGCAATTGAAGCTAGGTGTAAAAATAGGAGGAGCACGAATTTCCAATTTGCGCGCAGAATGAGATCCCCAAAAATGCAATAAATGTAATTTCCGTTTTTGAAGGAAACTCAACTTCAATCAGCGTGTGTATTTATGGCCCGGAAAATATTTCGGAACTTAAATATTTCGGAACTTAGAGTGGAGCTTTAAACCAAGCTTTGTGCTCGGAGTAGAGCACGCGTCGTGGAGCATGCATCCCAAAGCTCTCTTTCGTACACCTTGGCAGAAAATAGACAAACATATAGAAAAAAGGATCGCATCTTTGGCTTTCCATAAAGGCTCAAAATTACTGCCGGCGGACGGCGGCCGTCTTCGGTGAACGATGCAGACCAATGCTCGTTTACCTGCAAAAACGCTCGACTGTCGTATCCGCAGGCCGGGGAACGGCGGCCATCTTAAAAGAACGACACAGACAACTGCCCATTTATTCAGTCGAAGAGTCCATGGGCTGGTCAGGCGGCCAGCTTAGCAAAGCTCAGAATTCTTAGCGGCCTCGTAAGCCTAACCACTCCTAACCGACCGAATCTGCTCAGAGGCCTAGGCCTGTGATCTCACCGGCCGCATCAGCCTCACCAGCTGGACGTAGCGTTACGTCACCAGCCGGGCAACAATCAAGGTATAAGTTAATGCCCTCTACCTAGCCCGTCCGCTTCTCGACGACCGTGGCCGTCTTTCGTCGCAGTTGCCTCGATAATACGCATTCATCACCTTATTAGCGGTCCGTTAGGCAATCCGTGCGCAACTTGCAGATTCCTTCCATCTTCTTGTCCTTGAAGTAGGATATGAAGGTGGAAGGATACTTCCGTACCTTTCCCCGGCCACAGTGTCCTGCTCTCTTTTCAACTACAACACGCCAAAGCTCCGTCTACATGCACAGATTGCGCTTTTACTCGAACGCGTGCCGTAGCTCCATCGACTTGCACAAATGCCACTTATGATTGAGCAGCTTGAGCGGAAGTGGCATTGGTGCAAAAAGATGGAGCTCCCTCGTGCAGAAGTAAAATGAGAGATCAAGTCACTGCTTTTCGAGCAATATGATTCGCTGTAGTTGCGTGAAATGATGTAGGTTGGCGTACCGTGGCTGAATCACTTCTCCAGATCTCGATATATCTTCTAATCGACGCCCTTATAAAGGTGACGAAGTAATATTTTCTCTTTCTTTCACCTCACCTCATTCTTTCCTTTGCGCTCGAGCTAGATGATCATCTATCCACTGTCAAGATAGTTCGGAGACGGAACAATGATTCCATAATTATCCAGACAGTGGATAGATGAGCGCAAAAAAAAGACTGAGATGATCGCCCATCATGAGGAAAATAAATTTGTCGTTGTGCCGCCGAGAGGAGTAGTGATCTTTTCTCTTGCGTTCACCTCATCTCAGTCTTTACTATAGCTACAGAGCTTTCTGTAGTTAAGTGTAAGACTGGTTCGAAAAGAGAAAGAGCGATGATGCTCTTGCCTACGAATGAGCCAGTTTATTTGCGGATCGAAACAAAGCGACCGTCAATGCCGCAGAGGTCCCTCATCCCCTAACGTCCTCTCTCCTCTACAAGAAGCATGGTTATTAGAGATCTCGACAAGATCTCTTCACTAGAAGGAAAAGGACTAAGGATATATGGCGACTCTGTGGAATGCGGTTCTGGCTGGGTTTTTGATGAGACGATGATACTGCGTCTTATAATGATACTGAATTACAATAAACTGCAGTATCATCAAATGAACCAGTATCATCATCCCATGTAATCCCGCCCAAACGACAACCGCTTACAAACATCAGTACTACTGAACTGTGGCTGAGAGCTTTGCTCAGCCTCGGAAACCAAACCTGTTCATGTCTCATTTACACGCACACGCTGACTCAAATCGAGTCGGCTTGTGCTTGTACATGAGAAATGACAGGGCTGGTTTCCGTGGTCGAGAGCGTCGGAGGCCATCGACTTCAAAAGAAGTGACGTTGCGACAGAACGGCTTCCTCAGCATGTATTCATGAGCGTCCTTGTAAGAAGGTGGAACTGAATATGCTAACAACATGCTTTAACTCGTGAACTTCACTTTTCTTGAAGAGAGGCAAGTATTCAATACGCCCAACACAAGGTGTGACGCGCTAGGTAAAGACGGCGGGATTAGCGCGTGGAAATGACAGTGAATGGAGAGAGGTGCTCTGTGGAGAGGCGGGTGATGGCTTTTTCGAGGGATAGGGAGAGCTACGGCTAAGATTGCCGACCGCCGGGAAGAACGCAGGCGTGGGGTTGCGAATGGCTGGGCATATGAAATTTCCACCTGCCCACTCTTCCACAACCCATCATTGGCTGCGCCGACCTGCGGCCGTGGCCGGCTGCGCTAAGAAAGCTTGAATCATTCTTTTCTCATCCGACCGGTTCGATGGTTTTCTGTTCGCAGTCAAAGGACAGCGTCATCAAGGAATAGCAATGATTAAAAGTTTCCTCGAAATCATTTTTACCCTTGGCACTAAGCGCATTTCCCGCTAGCACCTTCGCGGGCCGTCTGCTCCCCGTCAGCCCGTCCTCCACTTATCTCCGGCATATGGAAAACAGGCAGCGACCCCGATTTTAGCGCACTTTCTGCGAACGCGGGGTATAGCGCGTTCGTCAACTGATAAATTTATCTCTTCTTCCCGGATATGTTCACCCTACACTCCCAATCGTGCGCGACAGCTGTCGACTTAGGTCGCACTTGCACTTGCTTCTCGATACCTTTGATCGAATATCGAACAAACAACACTGATTTATGCTCTCATACTGTAACATATCTCACTTTTAGAGTTTCTTTGGTAGATAAGATTTTGGTTGCGTTCTGGGCATCACTGTACTTCTGTTTTGTTTTTCAAGGAAACCGGCGAAATTCGTTGCAAAAAACGACCCATGCAGGGAACGTAATTTCGTTAATAAGACAGCCCTAATTGACTCTGGGGCATGGTCTCCCTGGCTTTCACATGAACGTTTACTTAAGTATGTCGAAGGCCCCCTTCAGCCTTGTGCAGGTGCCAATGGTGCCGATGGCAAGACTCTAGAAGTACTTGGCGAAGGCCTCACTCGTTTCAATCTATTAATAAGATCTTTTCTCACCAGAGTGAAGGTACTGCGATATTTACCATCAGGAGTACTCCTCGGCAGAAAAGTTCCCATCGCAGTTAAGCTAACCCTAGATCCCTCAACGGGTCTGGGAAGTTTCGGGAGGCACAAAGATGCATCTCTCGTCCATGTACGGAATCGGAAGTTTTCAGGGCAAATCCTGACACCGGCCGAGGATGTGCTCGAAATAGCCGACAATGCTGACCCGTACACCCCCCTCACCAATAGTACAGCAGATTTAGACCCCGTTGTAACTGCGATCCATGACAAGAAGTTCCACTGGATCTAGAGCTCCGTTATGCGATCAGATTTAAGAGCCCTTTTGCTTAAGCATTCAATTGAATATAGCGGGCTTTTTGCTGCGTGGGTCTGATCGCAGCCGATAAATTTAAGATCGACCTCAATCGCGACACTGAAAGTATGCACCTTTGTCAAAATATTACGAAATAATCCTCCTAAGGAAGAGGAGATAATAGAGCAGGAGCAGTTTAAGAAACACCTAGAAGCTTAAATTGTGGAAGAAAGCGAGTCGCCGATAGGATTGAATAACGTGTTTGTACCAATGAAAACACATGTCGCCCAGTTCTGGCCAGAAAAAAGCACTTCCGGAGACTTTCACCCTATCAATGCAGCAACCATCAGATACCCATACCCATATGGGTAATATTAGAAGACATGAACAAGATCATATAGTGGCTCTCTTAGCAGAAATTGTTTTCATCTATGGATATGAGATATGGTTACTAGGGCGTGGCCCTTAGGCCGTCTGACCGCGATCTGACGGCGGTCAAGACATCTATAGGCCTTATGCAGTTTAACAGGATGTGAATGGGCCCAATAAATGCAAATCTGTAATACCAGAGAATAATAGAAAATAACCTACGAAAATACATGTGTCAGTGTGCAGTGGCATACCAGGACGGTGTATCGGTAGCTACAAGTGAAGAAAGAGAACATTTGGAAGCTTTCAGAAAAGTGTTCAAGCTGCTGTGGAAAAAGAATCTGACAATAAAAATGAGCAATTGCAACTTCCGAGTCTCTAATATGGAGGGACTAGACTTCGAAATAGGGTACGAGCATAATATGCTTGTGGCTTTCCGCAACTGAAATGCAATGTTTTGAGGCATAGTCCAAAACGCGAAATGTAATTGGACGTTGAAGCATGGCCTATTAGCTTTCTAATGGCGCAAAGAACGTGTCTCAAAGTAAAGAAATAACAGAGATATCTCACTGTAGGCACATTACAGTCGGTTTGCCCGTTTTGGATTTTTCAAGCCGAGAAGTTTTTTAAACTGCCCTCATGCTGCATTGCCGCGCCTCCTCGACGGCACACCTTCCTCGACGGTCGCAACGACAGCGACGGATTCTGCGCCAGCGGAGACGACATCAGGACAGCGATAGCGACGCCTACGTCAAAAGCAGCGACTTCGTGACCGTCAGAGGCCTCCCGTGCGCCAGAAACGGCGGCATCTATGCCAGCGGCGGCTCTTGTTTGACAAGGGCGGTTACTCCGCCCCTGGGGACCCTAGAGCTGCCGCTGAGCCGGCGACGGCGTCTTCCACTCCAACATCGGCGTCCAACGCTGAGTAAGCGACGAAGTCTTTCGCAGAAGCGGCATCGTCTCCTCGAGCTGAGGAAGCAGCAATGTACGCAGAGTCTAGAACATAGGTGTCGCCCGCAATAGGCGCGGCACTAAAAACGCGCGCGGAACCGGCGCCGTGCGCGGGGAAGGCTTTCGTGGCACAGCGGTCATCCAATGAGGCATTGTGTGCGCCAGAGGCAGCGCCATTCAAGTCGGTGACGTCTTCGGGTGTTAAAGCAGCAGCCGGCTGCTTTAATGACGGTGGCTTCATGTATTTATCGGCACTGCACTTACTATCAATAATGCATCAACACACTCAGTGACTGCATGGCAGGTACTCACTGAGTGTGTTTATGCTTTGTCGATGCGTTGCATCCGCGGCGGCGGCCGTAATCAGGTATAGAAAGTACAGAATTGGAAAGTTGAAAACAACTTTTCTCGGATGCTTTGAGGGTACCCGATTTTCCCGCAGTTGGGTTTTTGCTTTCAAACCGCCATACCCTAATTTTAACATGCCATGTGGCTTCCCGCGATAAAATTGAGATTTTTAGGACCAGTGGGCCTAAAAATCTCATTTTTATCGCGGGAAGCCACAATATACTATATGTGACTTCCCACAATTAATATGCGAGTAGTACTCCCAAGCATCTCCCAGAGAATGGCGATGAATAATTAACAGGCCCTAAGGAACGGCAGAGAGCTTCTGCCGTTCCTGGGAGTCGTGCAAACTTCTCGCGCCACATATAGTGCGCGGCCGACCGCACGTCCCCACTCTATGATATGCTGAAGAGCACGAGCTGGAAAAAGAAGAAACCTAAAGCCCAGATAATATACATCTTCAGCTTGCAAGAAAAATGGGGCAAAGCACAAGAAGATTTCTGTACTGACCTTAGGGAAGAGCTAGATAGTTCCAAATTTATAGTAGCTTACGAGAGATCAAAACGAAAGAGACCTATCACTGACACCACGGGATTAGTTTATGGAGCAGTGTTATTACAAGAACAAGCCCCCGATGAGTTCATCCCAGAGATGTTCCTCTCTCGCAAGCTCAAAGGACCAGCCAACAAGATATTCAGCGACTGAAAATGAATCTGGCGCAATCATTTTCGCGCTTAGGCATCCCAGGTCTTACCTAGACAGAGAAAAGTTTTAAATAATAACTGATTACATGCCCCTCAAGTGGTTACTAGATATGCTTCACCCTAACCCTCGCTTAGCTCGATGGTTACTTGAGTTACAATACTTTGATTTTACAGTAAATTAGGCACCGGGTGATGACACATTGCTGACGGTCCCGGACACTTTGAGTCGCTACCCCTTCGACGCCAGCGCGGTCTTATGCACTAGGTGCCTCGAAGAAGTTGGGGAGATTGACGAAGCCGAGTGGAGCTTCGCATCAATGATAGAAGCCCAAGTAGCAGAGTGGGGTGACTTGGAAGAAAAAACAGTGCAAAGAAACTACTTGGCTAGCTAACGAGGAAGGCTTTTTAATACTGGCTACTAAATCATGCCCCCAAAATATCTTCCCTATCATTCTGAGGTCTGAGGCCTCAGGTCCAGCCCTCAAGAGAGTAGACGGAGACGCCGATGCAGGGCACTTTGGATTAATAAGGTATGCAGTAAGATTAATATCTAAGGTTTTTTGGCCTGGATGGAGAGAAGATCTTAAGGAGAACGTCAAGAAATTCCTGAGGTGTGAGATGGTGCGGCTAGGATGCGCCAAGCCTCCAACCCAGGCATTCATGAAGATGTATACAGTAACTCGCATTTTTGAAATGGTAGCAATGTATATGATGGAACTCAGTCCGAGATCCAATAGTTACAAAAACCTACTAGTGACCAGAGATTGGTTTACAAGGTTTATGATCAGCGCCCCGACCAAAAATGACAAATCTGAGACGGTGGCCCAAGCATTTTTCGAGAAATGGATCTCGATCTTCGAGCTACCTGAAAAGTTTCTAAGCAATCGAGGTACGCAGATGGTGGGGAGTGTCATAGGCGATTTGGGCAAGTTATTTAGAGATATAAAACAAGACTCTGGTGGATATGCTGCAGAATGAATTGATCCTCGAGGAACAATAGACAGATCTTGTACTTGTTGTAACCTTTCAGTACAATAGCTCTCGACACAAATCTACCCAGAAGTCATCCTATGAGGCTATGTTCGGAGCTCAGCCATTCGAGTTTGACCATGGCATGTTTCTCCAGTATCGCATAGACGAAATGGCCGACTCTGCGCCTTTAGCAGTACGGTTACGCCGAATGCACGAGGAGTTACTTGAGATGAGCAAGAAAGTGAAAAAAAAGGACGCTAAGGACTATACCAAAGCAGTTAGACAGAATAGTTACGAGGTGGGAGAAAAGGTCTATGTTTTCAATATACTCGGCCTTACGTGAGCAGGCAGAAAATTAAGAACGCTGTGGTTCGACCCATACCAGATCACAGAGAAGATATCGGATCTGAGATACATGACCAAGGGCTATGTGAATGAGGCGATCTCAGGCACACATGTTTACCACCTGTGGCGTGCAAGTAACATGCAAGGCGAAAGAGGAGACCCTATGGAAGGAGTGTTTCCGGACTCGTCTTAAGGAACTTGCTTGGCGCGAGAGGCAAAGGAGAAAAACAAGAGTTTAAGATAATACCAGTGGAAAGAAATGGCTTTGTGTGGATCAAGGAGTCCGAGGTATCCGAGGTAGTGGTAGCGGCTTACGACCTGAAAAAGAGTGGCCGGCAGGCCCGAAACGAAGGCCGATGCGGGGCCACTTGTTCTAGATCGAGACCTAGTGTGTACTACGAAGTGGGCGTTATATCGGGGATTTCCTTATAACTTCTGCGTACACTAAAGATTTCTACTAAAGTTCAATGCGTTGCGCTCATGAAAGGTACTCTAGGATTAGTGGAATCTCGAGAGCGGCTGAGAGCCACGCATTTGTATCTGCGCTGAGAAAGAGACCGAAGGTACACGTTACGATATTGGAGGCGTCCAGCTAGATACCCTAAGTACATTAAGTGCGGGAAGGAGTATTAGCCGCTGAAGCTTAGGCAGTACTCTAGATTCACGCGCGAGTCACTATGCTGTACTTAAGGACTTAAGCTACTGTACTCCGTATCTACATATAAACTTAATTTCACTCATCCACAGCAACAAGATCGTTCATCTGTAGCAACAAGCAGGCTTCCTTTCGGTCGGTTATTGGTCGCATTTGGTTACATAACAAAAAGAAATATCGACCAAATACCGACCAATGTTTTGGGCTTTGCTTAGATTGCCGACTGGTAACCGACCAAACGCTGGCTAAGGAAACCGCTAACCGACCACCACAACTTCTTAAAATATTCTCCTATCCAAAAACACCGACCAGTTCGTTCCCAAGAACCGACCACACACTTCACTGTTTGAATAACCGTTAGATATTTACGTTCAAGGCCGTGATAGACAAGAAAAAATTACTGTTAGTCAATTTAGACCGGACCGTTTCAAGCACAAACAATTATGAAGACTGAAATGTACTTTAGTAGGTACTTCTTCGAAAGTTACAGAAAGTAAATGTTATAGAAGGCACTCCATACTTCCTAGGTTCTAAACAGACCTTTTGAAACCCACGTGCACCCAAAGCCGGACCAGTAATATCGTTCCCCATATCCATCCAGTAACCGTTGGATACGGTACACCAAAAACCAGAAACCGACCACATCATTCTACGAAAAACCGTGGTTTGACCGAAACCGAAAAAAAACTCAAAAAAACGTGTTTGTAACCGACCACAAAAAAAGCCTGATACCGGGTTACTTTTCGGTCGTAACCGACCGAACGGAGCCCTGGCAACAAGTCCAAGCCTGGAGCTTCTTCATGATCTTAGCCAGCACTTTAAGAAGTGCTGGAGGAATGAGGTCGACTCCTATGAAGCGGTTTTGGGGATCACAGGGGAGCCTCACAGAGACGCTTATTCTCCCTAAGAGAGATCACCAAGGGGGCAAATATGATGATTTGCGGTGATATTTGGGGGTGCGGGAATGAAAGCAAAAAGGGCTCAAAGGAGCCCTCAAAAATAGAACAGAGAGCCCGTCTTTAAGAAGTTCTAGGATAAGTCGGGTAGAATTCTAGAACAGATAAGGTGCCACAGGTTTTGTATATATAGCCAAGTTCTCCAGATGATCTGGTTGAGTGAGGCACCGATAAAGTAGCTTTCGTTCAACTTGTTAGTTTAAAGTTTAATTCATCACCATGGAGGTTAACCCGGAGTTAATATTCTAAAGTTTCTCAGGGCAGCTGACCACCTAGATGAGACTAACTACCTCATCTAGCCGGGCCAGTGGAATGGGTGTGATAGGCGTGGTGGGTCCGATCGTCGGCCGATTAAGATATCTTTGACACAACTGATGAATAAGCATCGAAGTTTGAAAATGAATCCATGGAATACAATTCTTCTACTATAGTTCGTGGGAACATCATATCTGCGTCTGCTTCATACAAATCGCGGAAGTGACATTCATTTCAGAAATGAAATTTCAACTTTTACGGCGACAAATTTGAAAGTTTCAAATGGAGCAGATGAGGAATTCCTTCACTTTTCCTTATTTTTCATGTGCTTAGTTTGAGTACAATTTTGGGAAAAACCTTTAGGATTAAGACGTCACAGCCAATCAGCGGCCATGTTTATCTAAATCTGACACTTGCTTTTAAAAATCGACAATATCAAGAACTTGGCATGCGACATCGATGCAATAACCTAATTAGGTACCTAGTTAGGTAACAAGAGTCAAATTTAGAAAAACACAGCCGCTATAGACCAAAAGCGTTATCTATTCGGCTGTTTCCTTGTTTTCCAGCCGAAAGAGGTAGTTTTAGACTGTTTTTCCTGCATTAAACAAGCAGCACAGAGAAAGAGCCGGCACCATGGTACCAGTGGCTTGCCAGTATCCTGGCAAGTTATCATATTTTTAAAAGTTTCTTAAAAAGTTCATGAAAGTTCCATAAAACTTTCGTTCAAAATTTCAATTTGAATGCAAAATTGAAAGTTTCAAAACTATAGCGCTACAACATATCCCCTGTGTATGTGTTCACATCCAACTATCCCAAATTTACAAGTCTGAAAAAAAACGCTTATTACAGTGCAGGAATTTTGTACCGCCTCAAATAGCCCCTTTCAATTCTCATATTTGGTACGCGTTTAGTATCACCCTCTTTTCTAAGCCTTTACTAAACCTTTCGCCCCCCACCCCCTCTTACTTTACAACGGCATTAGACTTGTAAAGTAAAGTGTCCTTTATTAACAGCGAACTTTTTCATTGTAAAGTAAAGG
>JAULCF010691246.1:0-10000 GCA_032361265.1 Devaleraea mollis | reverse complement strand
TCTCCACCATGCTGAAAGCGTCACTCTCGCCGACCTCTCCCGCAGCCTCAACATAATCCATCATCCACCCAGCGGCGTAGATACCCTCATTTCCAACCATCTTAAAGAACCTCTTCCTCTGCCTCAGGCAATCAATCCCAACTTGCCCGCGCACCTTGGCAAGCCCCATCATAACAGCTAGTCGCTCCTCTTCGATCACTCTCTTCGCATCTGCTCGATCAATGGTCGGCTGATCAGCATCTTGTGCCACATTCGGGAGCCCCTTCTTGCCTTTCTGGACAGAAAGCTCTTGCGCGATCGCCCCCATCTCTACCCAATATCCATATACCTCCACATAACACGACTCACGATAGATCGCTGGATGATTCTCTCTCAGTCTCTCACTTTTAACAGTCTCTTTCTTCTTAAAGAATCCTGGTAGCTCTCCCCTCTTAGGTTCATCATACGGAAACTTGGCCCAGCTTAATCCACGCCTCTCCTTGGCCTCCGCGCTCACCTCAAGCAAAACCTCCCTATACCCCCGGCCAAAGTCCCTGGATCGTCCCCCTTCTCAACCTTTCCCCTCCACCCGCAGTAAAATTCCTTATAAGATTCGGTAGCTTTTTCCACCGCCTCCCAACTGACACCTAACTCGGTTGACATCGCCAAGTTAGACTAAAGGCTTCGCCCGTGAAGTGATACGCCGTGGCTTTCCCTCTGGAAATCCTGCTTTCAAGCAAGGACACCTCCTCTCGCAGCAAACACGGCGTGAGGAAGAGAGGCCAACGGACATCGATCACTTCGGTCGGGCGCCTTATACTACTATCAAGGCTTCCCCTTTTCGATCTAGATTATTTCCATTGTCAGCACTCTTCCAAATTGACCCGAATGCAACTCACAATCGCACTCCGATCTAGTTCATATCGAGGGGGATTATTACATTTTTCACAGGCAAAACCAGTGTTACCATAATAAAAATATAATAAAGTGCTTTTAAAAAAGCACTTCAGTATTTTTTACTCGATCGAAAGATATGCGTAAAGAGGGTGAACGGAAAAACGGAAATGAACAATACAAGAGAAGGCAGAGATGAAATAAAATGCATTGAGGCTTGAGAATCCTTCACTAATTTTTCGAGTACTTAGTTTTCGTAAACCTGAAAGGGCATGCTGCAAAGTACTCAGTTTACGTAAACTTAAAGGTTTGTGAAAACGGAGTACTCTAGTCCACAAGAACAAATAGAGAAGGATTCTCAATGCGTTTATCGTCATTGCCATACTTTTTTGTTTTGTTTTGACGCTCATGGGCGTGCACGTATACTTGCAAGGTATACGAACAAGATATACCTTTTCATATAGAACAATACAGATTATTTATGAGAGAAGTTATTTATCTAGTTTGTAATGATTCGAAGATCAATGTCAAAACGTGGATTTAACGAATGAATGCGCATGAGCGCAAACAAAAGTCCGGCCAAATGATTTCCGAATTATGCTTGACATTTTAAGCCTCATATGCACATTATGTAAGCTCAATCTAGCCAAATAGATATCGAACGACAGCGATGACAGACCCTCTCAACCTGCGCTGATTGTGGCGAAGGTGCGAGAAGGCGATGATTTATAAACTCTGTGGGGTGCTTTACTGTTAAATGAATCTTGCATCTCAGATATTGATCATTAATCTTGTTTGTTACGGATGGGCTGCCAAGGCTGGGGGGTAAATTCTCTGTCGGGTTCAGTCTGCTAGCGCTTCAAAAATCCGAAATCCATCTTTGAAACGCGTTTCCGACGGGGAATAGGTAAAGATTCAACTCACACAGAGTTCCAATGCATTTACTGGACTTATTTCAGCCCACTGGATTCCGTTGGATCATTGAGCAGTGTATCGCCTTTACATTCGTCTTTTGTATGATAAAGACGAAAATAACGGAGACACACTGCTCAATGGTCCTGCGGGTCATAAAATACATTAAAACGTATTCCGTCGTTACTGCAGACCTTAAGGCTAACCTGGACCTAAAAAAGGAAACCATCCTCTTTCTCCGACAGTGTAATATTTGCGATCTTGCATAATTTAAAAGATCGCAAGGCAGTGGATTGTACTTAATATTGCACTTTATCTCTGGTCAGAGTCTCCTCCAATAAACCATCATTGTTCGTCGGCCGAGGCGAGCTTAATCCGCGTTGCTCCATCAACGACCTATCTTTGCTCTAGCTCCAGGCCCAACGGGAGCCCATTAGTTGAAGCTTTTAAGCTTTAAAAAAGCATCTGAAGCTCTTTCTCTAAAGAGCGCGAACCAAGCAAGTCCTCCTTCTTACCAATGAAGGAATAAATTCCAAAATGGTAGTCATACTTAACAACTCATTACTAGCGGTTAAATCGGTAGCTCTGCTGGCCGTTCGTAGCTACCGCACAGCGGCCGCTTTGATCGGAAGGATCTTTAACTACTTATATGCGGGTCAAAGAAACCTCAACACCCTCAGACCCGCAGGATGAGCCCTTTACAGCGTTTACAGTGTTCACCATGCAAGTTCAATGCTCTTCCTATCAAGCTACTTCAAAGCTTCGAAGTACTCCCCTTCCACTCCGAAATACTTCACTTCTAATTAGAATTCTAGTAGAAAAAGGAGGATGGGAAGGAACCAAACAGATATATTAATATATCTTTTTGGTTCCTACCAAACCTCCTTTTTCTACGCCCACCACGTGGTACTGGTGGCATGCTATTCCTCTCCAACTCCGGCCCGGGCTCTGAGGTCATCTGAATCTGCGCCTCAACCTCCGCTCTTCGCGAAACTTGGAAGTATCGCCGGCGCATCGCCACCGAGCACCATCCTCCCGCCCTTTGCGCCTCGTCCAAGCCCTTCTCCTCAGCCTACGCCCCGCCAATGCGCAGTCCGTGCCCTCCCGTCGCTAAGTGGCCCAAGCCCACCGCGCGCAGCGCGTCACGCAACCACCTGTTGAAGGCGGCCTCTGTAATCTCCTTCCCCGTGCACGCGTCCCGAAATAGTGGAACTTGCCTCTGGTCGCCTTCTCCCTCGTCCAGCGCTACCATAGCCAGTATGCACACGCTCTCCGAAACAAGCGGGTGCCTTCCATCCGACACTTTCGACGCCTTATCTTCCCTCTTCCCAAGCTGGTTGGTCTTCGTCAGGCCCATTTCTGTCTCCAGTACGGCCAATTCCCCTCCTTCGTCCGACCAACCTTCTCCACCCTAGTCCTTTGCATGCACCTATCATGATCCCAAACCTTCCATCCCCCTACAAAGTCGCCGACGCGCTTCAAAGCGAACACGCAGGTTGAGGCGATGCCTAGAGCCATCCTGTTGCCGTTCGCCTCAGCACTATCTCCCTGAGGAGCTTGCACTCCGCTATCTTCGCCAGGTGTTGGACCAGAATCGAGCGTCTTGGCGGCTTCATGCTAGGACCTTCTCTTCGCAACGTCTTATCGATGGCTTCTCCGTGCGCGCCGGGCGCCTCCTTGAGTTTCCCATCACTCCCACATTTCGACTCGTGCGGCGCTCCGCATCCGCTCTCACCGTAGAAACGACCTGCTGGGCGTATTATTCTGTGTTCCTGGTTTTCTTCGCCTCTCTCGGGTTCGTCGCGACAAAGACCATTAACTTCCGAAAAGTCTCGTCCTCCCAGTCTCTCCTCTTTTCCCTTTCTCCTACTGTGCTTTGCCCCAAGCAGTCCACATTGTAGCCCATGCGCTCGAAAAAAGGCTCCAGTAACTGACTTGATACATGTTCGTTGAAGTCGAGCGCAACTTTGCGCCGTCTTGGACACAATCATCAACCCGATGGCTTAGCTCGCTCCTGAAACTGCGCTGCTCCTCGGTGATTTTGGGACGGCCGCCGAAATGCATGAAGATTACTGGTATTCGCCTCTTCGCGAGCGGAAGGGACGTCGACCTCGTAGTAAGGCCGGTTGTAAAGGACGGACTCTGGAACTTTTTGCCTCATCGGTCATTTTTTACTGACACGAGACAGCCCAAATGAAAGCGTACAGTTTACCGCTGCTCCTTTTCAGCACGCTCTGTAGCACTCCCAGCATTTCTGTGATTCGAAATTCAGTTTTCCTGTCCGTCTGATTTCGCTCGTTTTTTGTTACCGCCCCCCCTCTCTGTCTACTTCGAAGATAAAAGAAGTCTTCGGTGCCTTTTCAAAAACTATGACCAACTTTTACCGCTTGAATCCGCAGTTCGTGGCACGTCGCCTCCGAACAAGAATATTTATCTCTTCGCCTCTGCTCCCACGATTTCCATAGCACAGGTTTTATAAAACACAACTATGATTTAAACTAGATAGAAAAACAAACCAATATCAAGTCCAACAAGCTACTGTACCAAGCGATCCAGGCGCAAAGCAGTATCCACACTCATGTTGCATGTGTAAAGTTTAAACACCCAAAGGTATTGGTAAATGTGCTCGCGCGCAAGCATCCACAAGTACTTCTTCCATGAGATCCTCTAGCTCCTCCCTATACCCCTCCTTCCCGGGAACAGACTCTTCTGGCCAAACATATTCCGTTTCCCCGGGAGCCGAGACGATCTCCTCCAAAGCAGAAGCCAAACCTCCCAACTTTCCACAGGCTGGATAGATTTTTGACGGCTAAAACCACGGCTCACCAACTCATCAACCCCCTCTTTCTCCCGTCCCCGCGAGAACGCGTCGGGCGCCGTGTTGACTTCTCCCGAAATGAAGTCGATCCTGAAGCTAACTTCGGACTCCTCTTCTAATTCCACCTGCATTTCCACGCAAAATGCCATCACGCGTGAAGTAGTTAGCTTCGATTTTGCCACAAAACAACCGGCTCGTTATCACACCGCCCAATAACGAGCATACCCGGATCGCGTGCTGGCATAGACAACTCCTCCCACTTCTCCAGCCTGACAACTATGTCGCGGCCAGGTGCTCCAGCCCGCTGAAGGAGAACGTGCGCCTGACCAGCGCGCGCCTGAGCGTCGTCGACCAGCCTCTCATCGCATAAAAACGATCTACATTAAACCTCCAGCCCGTCGTAGGGCATTTCGCAGTCGCGAGGTCGTCCTTTGCACAGAATTCCAAGCCCGCGTGCACGCCGCGCGGGTTTCTAAACAGCTTCGAAAACACGCCCAGCCGGCACTATTCGAGGAACGAAGTCAGTATCGAGCAAAATACGGCAGGAATAAAGCGTAAATTACTTGGAACGTCGCGCTGCTTAGCCAAAAACATGTTCGCTCTATTTCAGAAAACCGCGTCCCCCCTCTTTCCCACGAACGGCACCACGCAGCAAATAAATCCGACCAAGCGCTGCACTTCCTCCAGGATCCAGCGACGCGTCCCTTTCATCCATCGCCTTCGCCGCCTGCTCGTACAGATTTTCAAGTGTACGCTCCGAGAGACGTGCGCTGGGGATAGGGCTTCTAAAATCAAAAAAGTGTCCCTATTCCCACGAAAGACGGCGCGAAAGATTTCGTGGGGGGCTTCTTCGAGAAAGCCAATTCCATCTCGGTCTTAGCCATTGGAATAAAATCGTCATCCATTCAGTCTCCAGCTTCTTTCGTGAGTACTGCGACCGACAAATCGTCCATACACGTCTTCTCCGCCATGGGGCGTGTATGGTCCAACTCCTGCCAATAAAAATAAGCCCTATGCCTCTGCCAGGACTCGATAATAAAACGCGTGCGTCTGGAAAACTCGGGTAAGGCCTTCGGGAATTCCTCATCCCACCGCTTCAGAATATAACGCTCTATTAGCAGCGAGAACCTCGAGGCATTCTGGCATAAAGCCCTGTCACCCATTTACCACCCGGAGGTATTCCATAAACTCCCGCCAAGCATGAAGAAAGCTTTCCACGCGTCTGGCCGTGCCAATGCCAGCATGCGAAAGTAGTTTTTCAGGTCATAAATCCGACTTACCACTAGATTATCCCATTCGCTAGGGTCCACAAACAACCGCGCCTCCAAAATTTCAGCTGCGCACTTCATAATCTCGCCCGCGCTGATTGTCTCAAAGTCGCTGCTCTCCGCAGCTCGACATTGGCGTTCGTCTGCAAGGCCATCCCCCCAATGAAACCAAGGTAATCGTCCAAGGATGGCCACGATCTATTCCTCAGCGCCCTTACCCTGACTCCATCGGCCTTCAGAATGGCTTGCGGCGGGAAAACCTGATCGGCCAAAAGAGTGGACTGCATACTGGCGATCTAGAGAGCCCCTGAGCCTGCTCTTTTGCGAATTTCACCGCCAGCTTGGCCGCGTGCTTCCGGGCACCTGATGCGGCACCGACACCTTACGAACCCGAGATGTAGCATCTAACATAGACGAAACTCCATAAATCAAAATGTCCCGCGCCTCCAAATCCGGCCACAAGCCGCCAAAACTGATGGCCAGCTCCAATAATCGCACATTATGGAGGCCCCAATCCCCCCCTCTTTGTCACCTCCCCCTTTCTGAAGATGCGGACAACTAATCCCCAAAGCGCAGAGTGACTCCGATTTCTGACAAGCGCCGTCCCAAATCTGTAAAATCGATGTATCCCAACTTAAGCTCTCCAGACGGGTTCCCCGCCGTCTGCTTCCACCATTAGTCCTCAGCCCCACAAAGAGCATAATGCCATTCCGAGGCGTTCCGAACCTTAAATCTTTTCAGGCGGCTGGCCGCTTCCGCCGTGAGCAAATCATACGCACTCCGCGACCCCCAACCGCCTGATACACTTCGACGGGCACCTCCTGGTAGCTGACGTCTTGGCGACTGCTCACTGGAGGCGGGAGTAGAACATCTAAACATAATGCGCCCATACCTCCGGAAATAAATCCAACGGCACGAATAGCTCCCCACGGTTTCGATAGCACCTGAAAGGGTTCGTTCGCACATACGGCAAGCCATCTACACCAACCGCCAGAACAGAAACCAGCCGGCCTTGAGCTTAACGTCATCATGCTGCGCTACCAGCCACTGTATCATTAATAATGGAAACGGGTTTGTCTTTCGCGGGCGCTGGAAGCCATCTTTGTCAGCGTCGTCCAATTATGAAAGGGCAAGCACTTACTTCCCTTCTCGCCTCGCGCTTTTCTTGTCTGTGCTTGTGGGCAAGGAACCCCTATCCACTCGGCTGAGGCCAGGTCCGTCAGCGCTGCCTGCGTCACCCGAAAAAGATGGCCTCTTGCAGGCATCGCCGCCCAGAAGGGCTACTCTGCTTCCTCCCACCCCTAAAAGCACCGCTGTCAGAGACTCGCTTAAAAAATCCGGCGCCACAGTCACTTGGATGGTCTTCTGGTAATTTCTCCTTTTGTGATGTCATCGACCAAAGGAGACATTCCCAGAAGGTCATACACCTCCGCCTCACCTAATTTGAACTTCTTCAAATCAAGCACCACCGGAGACGTGCCCCTCTTCTTTTCAGGGGGCTCATATTTCGACACTGGAATCTGCTCAGAGCAGACATTTTTTAGGGCGGTCTACTCCTTCCCGCCTGCCCCAAAATACATCCTCCTTAGACCGTTCCTGGCCCCGAGGCGCTGCCCGTATTATCCGCTTCCTCCATTTTCACGCGCCAGCTCTTGATGGCCGTAACTAAAGAATCCTTAAAGCCAGCAGCCAGGAGGATTGAGAGAGGAAAAAAATAATTCCTCACCTTCACCGGATATACCCCAGACCGGTGATTATCATCCAAACAACGCCAGCAACACGACCCTCCGAACGCGCAGCGCGGCGTTCTTCCCTGCGTGTCAGCGGCCTCCGCGTTCCCCTTCGGCTTCTTCTGCTTACGACCGGTAGCCTCCAGCTTCCCGCCCTCTCTCTTTCCCGCGCTCTTTTCAACCATTCCTTTCATGGTGACCCTTGAAGCCAGAGTGGATAGAAACTCCTATGCTCATGCCTGAGCACGGTCTTCGCAAGTGCGCAAGCATTCTGCACATTCGGCGCTGCCACCTTTCCGACGGCTCCCCAAGCTTCGACAGAGGCTTCTATTCTCCGCTCTTCCCCGCCAGCAGCGTGCGACGTGCGACGCATGGTGGCTTCGAACTCCTGCGGCCATTCTGTTAGCTAAATAAAAGCGTCTTTAGCCGAGAAACGGTTGAAGTGCTGTCTGTATCTCCAAGTAAAAATGTCACGGATTTGGCCGATGTCGAGATGGGTGATAATAGTATCGGGCAAAAAGCAAGAGTACTCGTCCATAGTGTCTAAGATCACAAAAATGTGGTTCCACTCTGGCTTTGTGAGATCTTGGTATCCATGCTGCGGAGTACCGTTGGTTCCCAAGCCGGAAGCGCGATAAAGTGACGTTATACGCGTGAAAAGTGCGTAGTCCAACCACCCGCAACCCCCATCTCCTCGGATTTCAAACACTGCAATTGACTCACAGCGTGTCAAATATCGTCCATTTATCAGAACAAAATCGTATCCAATTTTTACATACCAGCACAGCATCATTGACCGAAAACATGTCAGGCATACCACGGTATCATTTTTGTGGTAAGTCTCCTCCATAGCCAAGTCGCTTTCATGTTAGATACCTTTTACGTAACAAACAAGGTGATACCAAATTACTGGCACTTGACTGGAAAGGTGAACCAACAGAATTTGTGTCCTGTGATAAGGATAAAAAATTGTATACACAAGCATCTGCCACCATGGCGTCGTCTTTGCATAGTAAAAAACGATATCCGCTTTACAATGCTGAGAGACGTAACAATTCGTAATATAAATTGCCATCGATTAGATGAATCTTTTCTTTAGCCTACTATTTTACAGCCTCGGCGTGCGAAGTGCTCATTTCCCGGGAAAATGTAATACAAAGCAAGACTAAAAAAGCTTCAAATATATATTTTAGAGAGCTAACTAATTGCCTTTCCCTGCTGAATCCGCTTCTTTGAGACAGATCCAACTATTAAAAAGTCGTCAATCCTAGGATAGCTATCCACCAGGCCCATGGTCTGCTTCTCCTTCTGACGAAAGCTTCAACGACAACCTTGAGCAGCTAAAACGAGCCTTGAAGTAGACCTATACCTCAAGACCGCCAAGCAATACTGAAACCTTATCACCTTTCTGTCACCACCAGGCCTAGCTACATCCATCTTAAAGCCAGTCATGATTGTGAAGCACGATATAGCATCAACTGATGAAAGCGCTCGAAAAACACAAGCACAGCTCCAAACTTCTTCTTAACCACAGACCAGCGCTACGGTTAGCGAAAAAATTAGCTTACAAGTAGAACAGCGCTTTTTTTCGGCAACTTGCCTGCAGCGATCATCGATTGACTATCACACCGAGCCTGGAGCGAACAATAAAGAAAAGTTTTTAGTGGAAGTTATTATAAAGACAGCGCCAAGCAAAAACATCGTCTTAATTTCTTTTGACAACGACAAAAATAAGAATCGCACTCACTCTGTTGCAAATTCTAGAAAGCAGCATTGTTCCATCCCTTCATGTCTGCTCGCAGAGTCACACCCTTTGTGTAAATAGACGCAGCAACAGTTTGCAGATCTTAGTGGTAAGTTAGTAGCGAAACATGTGCAGAACTTGCTAAGCCGGAGGGGATTTTGAGAATGATAAACTTCGGCTGAAGGGAAGGGGAAACCCAATAAATACTCGGTGTTCAAACTCATGAGCAATATTTTCTTTTTGCGCGGGTTATTAATTTTATTTCTCCATAAATATCGATCAAATTTGCACTTTCGTTTCTCCTCAGCTAAACTAATCCAAATTCAGATGGAGTATAAAAACATCACGTGAATATGTTTTTTAAAAGTCAGAACACATTTTTTTGCTATAGCAAGTTCGCTATAGCGAACTTGATGGAAAACGCATTCATTTCATCGACCTATAATACGCTAGCTGCTTTTTAAAGTACTATGAATCCCACCTTTACGAACACTACAAGGCTGCTTTCGGAGCGGTGTGATCTCATAAACGTGTTGCAAATGGTTTGAATAACTGATACGGAAACCCAAATGTAGGAGTATTCGTACTTCCATCCTGTAGGGAACTATTCGAGATCAGGCTGCGCTTGATTCCTCTTGTCGTAAAATGTGTTTGT
>JAULCF010691245.1:9605-22778 GCA_032361265.1 Devaleraea mollis | reverse complement strand
GTCTATTAATCTATAATCGTTACATCGCCAGTCTTAAACTCTGTGTATCCATCAAATTCAATTTCCATTACGTAAATATAAACTCCAGGAACAAACTGTCTTCCATCAACAAAGTTACCATCCCATAATGTAATTACATCCTCATCTGCTCCAACTTTTTCTTCATCATCATAATGAACTCTATTACCCCATCTATCATAAATTGAAATGTCTTTAATTACTAAATCAAATCCTTCAACATACATCTGTAAAACAGAGTTCAACGGATTCAATTCATTGGATGGATCGAAGATGTTTGGAATATATATGCTATTGATTTGAAGTTCATCAGCTTCCATCATACGGCATTCTGTGTAAACACAATCACCATATGTTGCTTCAACACAAATTTCATAGAACTTTATTTCTGTTGGAGTAAATTCAATACTTGTGCAATTTGGATCTAAACAAGCGGCACTTTGATCTACTCCATCAATCGTCCAAGTTACGTTGTCAACCGGTGTTCCACCTAGGTCAAAACTAAAGCTCTGAACCATTTCAGTAAAGGCAAAATCTGGAATATTAAAATCAGCAACTGGTGCTGCTGCTTGACCTACAGTAATTGTTTCTACTGTCATACATCCATTTCCATCTATTATCGTGATCACATGATCACCTATTGTCAAGTTATTGTTTCCTTCAACCAAAGACTGATCTCCTTCTATCGTAAAAGGCATCACTCCCTGCACTGAAATATTCACTATTCCTTCTGTTGATTCTGGACAAGGAGCCGGTTGTATGTCAAAGCTTGGAATCGGTGCTCCAAAAATTTCATATTGCACTGCATCTGAAGTGTATGAGCAACCATCCTCTTCATACATAACAACAATATCATACACACCAGGTGTCAAAGCATTGATGTCCACCATACCATCAGTAGAAATTCCCGGACCATCAAAAGTAAATACTCCTGAGTTGTCAATATCAACACCTGATACTGTTGCTGTCAACATAAATGGAGCTGGTAAATCAGAAACACAGTAATCTGATGCAAGTTCGCTTCCTACAACAATCGGCGCTGGTTCACAATCCATTGCGCTACAAGTTTGAACTAATATGTCTGCAAAATCACACTCACAATCGCTTATGATTGAAACTGAAATTTCGATTTCATCTCCTTGGTTTAAGTTATCTACGACGACATCAGTCTCAGTCTGACTCAATACTACTTCTCCGTCAGGCCCATTTATAATAATCTCATAACTTGCTGCACATGGAACATCTGTCCATCCAAAAGAAACAGAATTTAAAGTCTGTGCAGTACAACTGATCACGGGGAGTGTTGGTACATCTTCAACAATGATTTCCCAGGTGATTTCATCAGAGTTACAACCTCCTGGTCTTTCAATCACACTTGTATATTCATAAGTTCCAGCACTTGGGAAACTTAATTCAAAATTAGGTTCTATTCCTGTCAATGGTGGTTGGTCACCCATGTGTTCTACTTCATCATAAAACATGGTTTCAATCGTTACCATTGCTGTTTCAGCAATACATATTGTCTGTGTCAACGGACCAATTTGTAGAGTTGGTTTTGCGATTATTTCTATATCAATCATTTCAGTCACTCCACAATTTGCCTCCGTAAATACTAAGGTATAGATCGTGTCTCCTACCGTTGGGCCAAATCCTGTGCCGGCTAAAAGTCCTCCATCTACTATTTCCCACTCTCCATCAACAGCATCACCATTGGCATCAAATGGACCAAGTTCAATATCTGGATCATCAACATTATAACATTCTTGTAAATCAGCAACTGTAAATATTAAAGGCGCAACCACGTCAACTGTAAAATCTGAGATTCCAGATTGACAATCACCTGCATCAACGATGAGGCTGAAATCAACAGCGGCTCCTGGATCATTGGTGAATACAACTGAAAAGCTACCATCTCCTAAATCAACTAAATCGTAGTCAGCATCATCTGCGCTTGAGGTCCAATCATAATCAAAATTCATATTGTAGCCATCAGCTAGCTCCAGAGTTAATACTTCATTTAAACAAACTTCTTGTTGGTCTCCAGTAAAATCACTTCCTACTGAATCAAATACATCAATAACGATTGATCCTACTCCAGTACAATTGGTTGCATCTGTAAAGTTGTACCCAATAGTAAAACTACCTGGATTCTGTGGAGTAAAGACTCCAGTGGTTGCATCTACATCATCTGAACCTACCCATTCAATAGCTCCAGTAACCGTAGCACCCGTAGCATCATCTAAGACCATTGCTGTAAGGTCAAAAACTGGCGGATTCTGAACATCATAACATGCAGAAGCTCCTGCTGCTCCTGGATCGATTGTCACTGTATATGTTGGACAATTTTGTGCAGTACAACTGGTTAAAGTAACTGAATTCGAACAGTTGTTTGCATCAACAGCGGTGACGGTAATCATTACTTCATCACCTGCAGTCAAATTGTCTATAAGTATTGTTGTTGCCCCTTGGGTACTGGTCTCGGTCGTTCCCCCAGAGGTGACTTCTAATATATATTCACTTGCTCCTGGAAGATCATCCCATGAAAATTCAACACTGTTTGGAGTCTGTGCACATGCGACTAGTGGTTGAGGAAGCGCAGGAAAGACTGTTAACATCTCTTCTGAAACAGTAACACACTCTCCATTGGTTAATGTGAGTTCTATGGTTTTCACACCACTTGTTGTGTAGCTCAGTTCAATGACATTATTTGCGACAACTGTCTGTGTCCCTGCTCCGTCACCAAAATCCCAAGCAACAACATCATCCATTGCTGCGCCAAAATTAACTGTTACTATTTCACCAATACATATTGCCGTTGCACTAAGGTTGAATTGAGGATTTGGATTTTCAAACACATTTATAATAACATTCCCTACTCCATCACAATCTTGCACAGCATCATATACAGTATAGCTGACTACATTTTGTCCTGGTAAAGCAGTAGCCGGGTCAAACATTCCTGCTGCATCTACCCCATTTCCTGTCCAAGTTCCTCCTGCTGGCATTCCAAATAATTGGAATGGAGCAATAGATCCATCTTGACAGATATCATTTTCTGCTGGTGGGCTTATCATTGGATTGACTGTACAAGTACTAGCCATACAAGTTAAAACTAGCGGTGCAGAATTTCCACATGGATGCGTTGATCCATCCGTCACCAATTCAAAGGTTACCATCTGCCCGGCTGTTAAGCCATCAACTGTGTATGTATTTCCTGTCTGAGTCCCCATCATACTAGATGTAACCACGGAAGTTTGTCCCATGACATCTGTCCATTCAATGGTTACTGAATTACTATTCTCTACTGAGCACATTCCCATAGGAGGTGCTAGTTCGGCAATAACATTCACCATTCCTGTTACTTCTTCAGAGACACATCCACTTGCGTCAGACACACTTACTGTGTAAGTCTGAACACCTGGTGTATTCCATGTAACAGGAAGCGTTGATAAATTATTATTTACTCCTGGGAAAGTTGCTGTAGCATCTGCAACAGTCCAATTGAAATTTGTTGCTACTCCTGTTGTTACAATCGCCATGATATCTGCTGGTGTTCCTACACAAACATCAGGAACTGCTGCTAGAGTAACTACTGGATCTGGAGTTACTGTTAAAGTTGAAGTGGCATCTGGACTCATACCACATCCTGGTGTTACTGCAAAAACAGTAATCACCATTGGTTGATTCGGGTCTACGACGTCAACTGTAATTTGATCAGTACCTGCTCCGGCTGTGATTGTTCCGTTGTTTGCAGTCCAAGTAAAAGTCGAAGTTGCAGAAGGTGTTACTCCATAAACCAAACCAGTTGTCTGAGAAGCACAAGCTGTTGTTGGCTCTGAAATAAAGACAGGCATACCTGGAGTTGAACCAGATAAATCTGCATCGGCAGAAGCCGTATAAGTACAAGTCATTCCGTCATCTGTAACGTAGGTCATTGTAAGATTGTAAGTTCCTGCAATAGATACACTAATACATTGATCCATACCAACAACACCGCCTGAAGCATCCGCCCATGAATGTTCTATCCCTCCTTCATTCATAAAACCGGGGAATGTCGCTGCATCAACTTCATAACACAATGTTGCATCACATGCTGAACCGCTCGTCTGAACTATTGCGCCTGGTATATCATAAACTATAAATTCATAAGTAACGATTACATCACAATTTTCTCCATTAGAATCTGTAAGATTAGACCCTCCTTCTATCAATACTTCTTCAAAAATATAAGGGTTGGTCGGTGAAACATCTGGTTGTATAAAATTCCAATCAACTCCATAAACAGGATCAGTCCAGTTTACTAAGTCATACTCACACCATTGAACTTGAGTAATTATTGTTGGCTCTTGTTCTAGTACATTTATTTCTACAAACTGAGAATAGTTACAATCACAATCATCTTCTACCATAAAAGTATTTGTGCCCAAAACTAAGTTACCTCCTGTCGGTCCTTGCCATTGCTCACCTGTTACTGGATGAGGAGGTGGTATAAAGAATGGTAAATCAGATTCACAAATTTCATGGATTCCAAAATCTAAATCCACCGCTAGAACAACTTCAATATCATAACAATATGAACCATAGTCATCTTCACCATTGTTATCACATCCATTATCCATTTCCGTCAAGCATAACTGATAAGAACCTACCGCTGTAAACATCAATTCCAATGGTCCACATGACGAGTACGTTGAAGTACAAGCAAATGATCCACTAGGTAGAGCCGTCTCACAATCATCACTTCCATTTACTGCAGTTGCGGCAGATGGATCACTTAAAGTCCAACAGAAAAAGAAAGCAGCATCTTCAAAATTTTCAGGATTGAACAACACGGTAGTCCCTGGACAAATTAAAATATTATTTGGGTCGATGTCACATGAACTTGGAGTTTCAACAACAGCCGCTGGATTTTCTGGATCAGGAATTTCAAATGGTGGTGCCGAATCAATCGATACGGTATACGCACATTCACTTCCATTGCACCCATCTACTATTAGTTGATAAGTATTTCCTATTGTAAGTCCCGTAGCATTAAAACCAAATTGGCTCTCAAAACAAGCCGCTCCTGAATCTCCATAACAAGTATTGGCATCGCAAAGATCTGTTACATTTGCCTGTACCCCTATTGATCCTCCATTTGGAACACAATCAGAAACACCGACTGTAATTGAAATATCTTCTGACCCTGCAACAAAAGAAAAATATGATGCATTATGAATTGCTCCCTGCCCGTTACAAAGGTCACCAAAAGTCCCTCCATTATAATCTGGAGTACAAGACATAAATCCATTAATAACATTAAGATCGCATTCTACTGGTGGCGAATTACAATCTGTAAATACTGGTGCTCCCATACAAGTGATACACTCAACTTCAATATCCCAGTTTATAACCAATCTATTCCCACATTCATCCGTAAAATTATAGGTAATCGTGGTAATTCCTTGATCAAACGATGTACCTGGAACTTCTGTAGTTGTCATTTCAATTCCATTTCCCGGAGAACAGTTGTCTTCAAAATCTCCAGGTACTGGCTCAACCCAATCTATCATCACAGGACAATCGTTGGAAGTGATTACCCAACCTAGTCCATCAGGATCTTGATCTTCAAAAAATGCGACAAGATCTATATTTTCAAATGGCATTGTAGTATCATTTAATTCGATCGTCTGAACACAAGTCACACCAGTTGATGCCCCAGTATCATCGAAAATCTCCCATGTTCTTTCAAAGAAACTAAAGAAGCCCTCCCCCGGACAATCACCTGTGAATTGAATCGCCCCATCAGTGTATCCGTACATTTCTGAACCATCGCACATTCCATTAAGACCTGGACTTCCTGCAATTCCTAAAAACTCAGTATCATCCATGATCGCCCCTGTGCCACCATCGTCATAATCGTACCCTGTGATATTAAAAATCTCACCAGTAGTTTCATCACATGCATCAGAAAGCACATCAATAGTGATATTATCTGGACACGGATCAAAATCACATTGTGCATTGATCTGACCGTAAAGTCCAATTAAAAGTAGGCTTAGCGAAAGGCGTAAAAGTTTCTTCATCATTCTGTTCTTGCGGGGAGCAAGACCTTGCGGATACAGGTGTTTATTAGGCTGTTTGGTTTTGATGTTATTCAGCGTAAAGTCCTTATACCCGGGTCACTTACTATCCCATATATTTAACAATACTAATTGCCTAAGATAAGTAAAAAAACAGCTTTCCATAGCTTTGGAAAGGTCAGTTTCTATGCATTTAAAAGACAATTATGGAGCAAAATCTGTCATTTTGCTCAATTACATATTAAGAGAAATTAAAATGTGAAACTTGCGAGAGTTATTTATAAGTAATATAAGGTTTTTCCCAATACATAAAAGGCTTAGCCTGAGGATATCGTGTTAAATTTTAGTATAACAACCAGAATAAAAAAAGCTACAATTAAATAACAATTCAATTGTAGCTTTTTTAAACTCAGTTAAAGATCTTTATAATATTATCTCACAATTGTGATATCATCTGTCACCCATTCTTGTATACCATCAACTTCAGTGTCAATTAGGTATACGTAAACACCTGCGATAAAGTCCTTACCTTCAAATGTTCCATCCCACAAAACTCCAGAATCTCCACCGTCGATGGTCATTTCTTCTTCATTAAAGTAAACTCTATTACCCCATCTATCAAAAATGCCAACACTATTTACTTGGACTGATTGACCGAAAACGAACATAGTCAAGGCTTTATTTATTGGATCTAAATCGTTATCGGGAGAGATTACATTTGGAATGTATACTGAATTAACAAAAAGCTCATTTGATGTAAATGTTCTACATTCTATAAGTTCACATACAGCTCCATCATAGTATGCATACGCACAGACCTCATAAGAACCTCCTGCAGGTGAAGTGTAAGATAATTGATCACAATCACCACTATCACAATCTAGCTCTTGCACTATTTCTCCATTGACGGTCCAGACAATATTTTCAATGTTAGGCACATCGGCGGTATAATTAAACACCCCAGTACTATCTTTATTAATGACAGTTGGTCCTATCAGATCATCTATCGGTTCGGCATCCGTTCCGACAACAAAACTATCCTCCGTTACACATCCATTGACATCCGTTATCATCACGTTGTAACTACCAGTCTGTAATTCATTCAATCCAGTTTCAAGTACATTCCCATCCGCTATTATATCAAATGGACCATTCCCATCTCCGTTGATTGTTACTTCACCTAAAGCTCCGGGACAAGGCGCATTGATTGCTTCAAAAACAATCACTGGTGTATCTAAAACTTCAAATGACTGTGAATCTGTATAAGTACAATCGTCCTCTACATACGTTACTGAAATCATATAGGTTCCTGGTGTGAATCCTGTAAAGTCAACATTTCCATCTGCATCAACTCCATCACCTGACCAAGTAAAGACGCCAGAGTTATCAATGTCTGGTCCTGTTACATCTGCTGTATACGTAAAAGCAGGTAATGATGATAGACAATATTCCGTAGGGACACTTACGTCAAATGTAATATCTGCATCTTCACAATCTTGTGCAGTACATGTTGCAAAGACAGTAGAAGGAAACTCACACAGACAATCACTTACGATTTCTATTTCTATTTCAACTTGTTGATTTGGCCCTAAATCATCAAGTTCATATTCAGTATCAGTCGTTGCAGGGCCCGTTTGGGTACCATCTATGAACACAATATATCCTTCCGCACAATCAACATCATTCCACTCAAATAAAATGTAACCTAAATCTTCTTGACAAGTAATCACAGGTAAATCTGGCACCAAACCTACCTCAACAGAAACTGTTGTTTCAGGAGATTCACATCCAGCAACGCTGACTATCAAATTGAAATCGCCAGCACCTTCATCAAAAAATTCAACTGTGAAAGTTCCATCTTCATTATCCTCAAGATTATAATCATCGTCATCAAAATCAGAAGTCCATGTGTATGTATATGATGAATTATAATCATCATTAAGTTCAAAAGTAACCACATCCTCAATACAAATCTGATCGAAGTCTTGTGTGAATTCTGAACCTGGTGATTCCAGTATTTCTATAGTGATTGATTCACTTCCCGGACATGCCGTAGCATCTTCTGTAAAAACATAACTCAATACGTATACACCCGTTTCATCTGGCGTAAATTCTCCAGTTACTGGATCTAATAGATCAGAACCACTCCACTCTCCAGTACCGATTGCATCTACACCTTGAAAGGTTGTTGTCTGATCAAGTTGTATCGTAATTCCATTTGGATCAAAGCAAAGCAATGTTTCTGTAGCAGTAATAACCACTTCAAAGGCTGGACAATCTTGTGCAATACAAGTTTCTGCAGCAACAGGACTATTACATCCGTTGACGTCAATTGCCGTTACAATAATCTCTACTTCATCTCCTTCAGACAAGCCGTCTACAGAAAAATCAGTATCACTAGTTGTTCCTGTTTCTGAAGATATACCATTGATTAATATTTCATATTCAAATTCATCGACTCCAGCCAATGGCTCCCAATCAAAGCCAACGCTTACTGGTGAAAGTCCTCCACAGAATACTCCAGGGAATACCAACTCTGGTCTTACAAATACATCGTGACTTACGACATATTCACAATCCGGTCCAGTTGCAATAGTCATGGTAATTGTCTTATTTCCAGAATCTGAATAACTGACAATAAAGTCTGTGTCATCGACCGTTGGGCTTGAATTATCATCATCAAATTCCCATGTATATGTTGAGGCATCATTGTCATCAAAGGCAATACTAAATTCATCACCAATGCAAATTGTATCAACTGATGTTGTGAAATCCTCAACTGGCGATGAGTAAACCACAATACTCATATTTGCGGAAGCGGTACAATCAGCTGCCACATCCGTTACTTCATAATTTATCAGGTGAACTCCTGGTCCTGCTGCCGCCGGATCAAACATACCCGTTGTTGAATCTGTCCCTGGTCCATCCCAAGTACCTCCTGGATTTCCTGCTGTTTCAACCAATTGAAACGGTGCCTCTGTTCCATCCAGACAAATTGCATCTGGAGTTTCAAGTGCAGGATTTAAAGGACAGTTTGTTGCGATACAAGTAATCTGATTACTCTGATCTCCACATGGATGAGTCCCACCTAAGGTTGTAAATAAAATCGTTACATCATCTCCTGGAGTTAGACCCGTGACCGTAACTATACCATTATCTTCTGTTGCAGTCTGTCCAGTGGTTACAATAAAGGTTGAACCAGCTCCTCCATTTGGATTATCGACGATTGAGACCTCGACTGAATTACTTGTCGTCAAACTACAACTTGCTGTTGGTGGATCCAAAGGAGCCAACACATTTACATCAAGTGTTGCAAGATTTGACTGACAGCCTGATACATCTTCTACAGATACTTCAATGGTATACATGCCTGGTGCAGGCCAACTTACTGCTAGACTTGAAGCCATGTTAGAGCCAGTCTGCGTAAAGTTTCCTCCCGGAATATTCCAAAAGTATTCATCTGCTGCACCTGCTGTTATATTGGTGGCGATAGTAATCGGTTGATCTATACAAACATCCATTACTGGCATCAATTCTACAATTGGTGAAGGTGTCACCAAAATATCTTCACAAGCAGGGGGACTATCATCGCAGTCACTACTTGCAAACACACAGACAGTTGTAATGACATCTGGATCTAGAATCGTAATTGAAATTTCATCCATACCTGCATTGGCGGTAAATGTTCCATTTGAAACCGACCAAATATAAGTTGCATTAACCGCTGGCGGTACTGAATAGATGATACCGTCAATCTCTGTTATACAGGTTTCATTAGGGCTTAATATAAAGGTTGGTGCTGCGGGCGGACTACTGAAATCATTTACTTCAATATCATTCCATTCAAAGGTACAGATTGATCCGTCATCCAAAAAGTACTCAATGACCAAGTCATAACTACCAGCCTCAGTTACTGAAACAGAAGGATCTGTTGCAAACTGTCCACCACTATCATACCAAGTATAAACTAAGTCATCAGGATCAATCAGGTCCTCTGGAAAAATTGAAAGATCTAATTCAAGACTCAAAATCACATCACAAACTGGGCCTGGATTCTGAATAATTTCTCCAGGTACATCGTACAAGAAAAAATCAAATAAAATAAAGGTATCGCAGGCTACATCATTATAGGCAATCTGCAGTGATGCTTCTTCCAATGGATCAAGAAATGCAAAAGGATTTGATGCAGAAAAGTCATCGTAAAAATCTTCAATATCATCCCAGCTCAAATCTAAGTCTTCATCGTAAAAGCTTTCTAGGTCATAAGCACAAAGTACAACTTCCGCTATTGATGGTTCTTCTGGTAAAACAAACACTTCTATCTGGTGTTCAAACATACATCCACAATCATCTGAAACAAAATTATTGAACTCACCTTGGAAATTAATCACATTTCCTTCCCACACTTCACCACTTGGCCCAAGTACGTCTGGAAACCATCCATTTTCAATATCGTGCTGACACACAAAGTGCGAACCAAAATCGATCGGTCCGTTTTCTATAATTGTTATCTCCCAACAGTAATCTGGTGGAGTTTGATTATCGCAACCATTTTCTAGTTCAGTCAAGCAAAGTGTGTATTCACCTATTTGATCAAAAGTAAGTTCTAATGGACCACATGAAGAATATTCTTCTGAACAAGAAAAGCTCTGCCCCGTTGTCTCTAATGCGGTATTTTCGGTACAGTCTTCCGCACCGTTTGAGGTTGTTACTCCGTTGGTATTATCAAGAGACCAGCAGAAGAAATAAAGTGCTTCTTCAAAAGTATCTGGCCAAAATTCAATGGTTGATCCTTGACAAAACACCAAGTCTTCTGTGTCACAACCCGTGAATGAAGGAAGCTCTGCAACCGGCTCTTCATCTGTTGGATCTGGAATATTAAATGGTGTTGCTGATATAGCTGTTATCGTCCAATTACATTCATCACCTCCACAACCATCAACAATCAATTGATATACATTTCCAACGGTAAGTCCGACGGCGGAAACAGTTGTTTCATTTGTAAAGCAAGCACCTCCTAAATCAGTGTAACACATTGTCGGCATACAGGGATCGATAATTGCAGCTTGTACTCCTCCACCGTTGGCACAACTAAAAGGAAGGACTGTTAAATCAACATCTTCTGCTCCGGCAATGAATTCAAAGTAAGACGGATTGTTTACCACAAAGCCATTACATAGATTCTCAATAACTGCTCCTTGATACTGAGGTGTACAAGAGTTAAATCCAACGATATCATTTAAGTCACAAATGGTTGGAGGGTCATCACAGGTTTCATAAACTTGATCAGGTCCACAACCTGTACAATCCATCGTGATGATAAACATTTCTTCATATCTGTTATTGCATTGATCTGTGATAACCACCAAAAACTCGTTTGCTCCTTCTGCCAAAGCAACTGGTCCAGCAGCAATATCAGGATTATAACTAATCTGTAGATCTGCAAACTGAGAACAGTTATCCATTATTGAGCCACCATCTGGCAACATAAAATCCGCTGTAAAATCCACTTCAGCTTGACAGAAAATTGATTCCACGATCCATTCTCCTGACCCAGGTCCTTGCGGTCCTTGATCATAAAAGAAATCAGGAAAAGATGGAAAAACTGGCATTTCCATATCACGTAACTGGATCATCTGATCACAGGTTGCGGTGTTTCCACAAAGATCTGTCACCGTCCAATGCCGGATAAAATCAAAAGCAATAAAAGCCCCTGTTTCACAACCAGTTCCAATCACTTCATCAAAATACTCTGCTTCTTCGATCATCCCATCATTGCAATTATCTATTGCAGAACCTTGCGCATTAAAATCTGATTCATCAACTATGGTCACATTCATCTGAAAAGCAAATCCAGTTTCTGTTTCTATATCTGGATTGTTACCGTCACAAGGTGTTGGAAATAGAACATCTATTTCTATAACCGCTCCTCCTCCCGGGCACACATCAATTGTCGGTGGCTCAGTATCAAAAATCAATATTGTTTGTTCGTCCGTTGTTGTATTACCGCAGTGATCGGTCACTGTCCAAGTTCTGATTAACTCACCTACATGGTCTGGACAGTTGTCCGGAATCGGCGTAAAAACATCTATGTAGGTAATTTCAAGTTCCGTTTCCCATAATGGGTTACAATTATCACTTACTGCCCCTCCTTGTGCTACAAAATCTGCAACTAGCGCTACTGCATCAGAATCACTAAATGCAAATCCTGTTTCAGTAAATATATTGGGATCGTTTTCATCACAGGCATTCAACATCACCGTATCGTCAAAGTCTGGTAATTCAGTATCTATCACTGGATCAACCGTATCGAAGAGTTCAATTAATTGCTCGCACACATCTGTACTAGCATTTCCACATGCATCTTCAAGCGTCCATGTTCTTGTAAAGCTGATAAAAGCATTTGGACAATTATCTTCCATTACAATGGGAGCTGAGTCCATATAAAAAACAAGTATTTCATTGTCATCACAAAGATCATCAGCTATACCACCTGGCGTTCCTTCAAAATCAGCTTCAGCAACCATTGTCAATGCACTGCTATATACAAAACCAGTCACGGTTTCTACGTTGTCATCATTTTCATCGCAAGAGGCAATCAGCTCAACGGTTACATCTGCTGGACAGGTTGTAATCATTGGTGCCTCTTCATCAAGCAAAGTAATCATCTGGATTGCTGTAGAAGAATTATCACATTCATCAGTGACTGTCCATGTTCTTTCTATCACTCCTACATTACCAGGACAACCTTCTGCGATCCATACATCGATGTAAGCCACCATATCTTCTGTCCCATTAAATGAAACAATACAATCTTCAATTATATCACCTGGAAAATCTGCAACTCCTACTTCTGTTTCAGTATCAGCAAAAGCTAATCCTGTTTCATTTAAAACACCCGCATCGGTTTCATCACATGCATCAGAGATCATTACATCCACTGGATTGACATTATCAAGCATCGGAGCGACATCATCTTCTAAAGTGATGATTTGTACATGAGTTAGAATACCAATTCCACCAGGTACAGGATCGTATTCAACAGTCCAAGTTCTTTCAATTTCTTCTGGACAACCTCCTAGAAAATCGTCAA
>JAULCF010691134.1:0-10001 GCA_032361265.1 Devaleraea mollis | reverse complement strand
AACGTACAGTCATCGTTAGTGTCATTTAACGTGAGGAATGAGACATTTTCTGTCGGGTACGGGTGTGTGATAATGTCGTATTTTATAAACTTTCCGTTATTTTTCGCAGACAATTTATGATAATATCGTAAAAACTGTTGGGTTTGTCGCTCTAGTGATGAGACATCGTCCTCAGGGAGTGCCGTCACGAGTCTGCATTCCGCGTACACATCACGGATCGCGTGTCTTTTCTTTCCGCAAGCAGCTGCTGGGGCCGGCATGGGATCCACTCCCATTGCCCGCTCAGAGCCACAGCCGCCACCCTGTCCGAGACAGTAGGGCAGCGAGGCACGGAAAGCAATAGCAATGCGCGCGGCCACAGGCCTCTTGCAACAAGAAGAGGCTTGGCCTCGCGATACAAAGACAACAGCATCGCGCATCGCGCACTCGGTCTGTCACGCAGAGACACAAGCCCGAAAAGAGGCACCTAAAATGCGCTACAGGCTCTGTCGCGCGGAAATTACGCGCGGGACGACGGGCAGGCACATTTTGTGTCCCTGCCCGCCCGAGCCTGCAGCGAGCCCAGGCCACAAGCAATGCAGCGACTTATAGGCTGCTGCATCAGTCCTGGTTTGAGCTCCTCTCTTCTGAGGCAGGGCACAATTCTCGAAAGCTCAAGTTTGCGAAACACACACAAATGGCACCCAAACGCACGCCCGATTTTAAGGACGCGGCGGCCGCACACGTCGCCGCGCCGCCCGCCAAGAAAGCCAAATATTCGGACGAAAAGGGGGAGCGCGAGACCCACCGAAATCTAACCGCTGCTCTCAGGGCCTCTGCTGGAGCCGCCACTATGCCCCGCCGGGCCGCCGACGTGGACAAGCTGACGAAGCAAGTTGCACAGAGCCGCCAGGCGGAAAATGACGACGATGAATGCGAGACCGACAACGTCGAAGACGAAGTAGGTCGTCCCGCGCGCCCTCCGCGCGCCGAGGGCGCCCGCAACAGAGCCGCAGACAACGCCGGATCCGACGACGCTGAATTCGAGAGGAGGGTTGAGGCCGCAGTGAGAGAGTCGCTCAAGGTCAAGCCCGGACGCAAGAAGGCGAGTGCTGCAAAAGGTAAGTCTTTCAATAGCACCGCCTCCACGTCTACGGGCAGCGCTATTTCTAATCGCAGCCGCCGCGGCGACCGCAAGGTACGCGAAAGGCGCGCCCGCAAAGAGAAGAAAATGGCCGAGGCTAAGCGCAAGGAACGCCGTAGGAGCTTCGCGCTGCAGGCCATCGAAACTCTGGACATCTCTGACGACACCGATGAATCATCGGGCTCTATCGCCACCTCTAAAGAGACCGACGAGACTGGGAGCATCGTCCTAGCCCTCAGCCTGGTCACGCGTGCCTCCCCTGGTGCCATCGACCTCATCAGCTCTGGCCGCAAGGACAAGAAAGAGCGCAAGCTCGCCCTAGCCAGCCAGAAGTTCAAGGAGGATATCAAGCCAGCCCTCAACCGCACCTACCCTCGCAGCCTCATGGGCTCTAAGAGCATCCTTTATCGGCTCCCGGGCAACCAGCAGTGCCGCTGCTTTGCGGACGCCCTCGAGCGCCAGACCGAGCGGAACAAAACTACTACCCAGGCTGCCGTCCGCGCGCTCGAAAAGCTGAAGGGAGAGCGCGGCGTCTCATCCATCCTTTTGAGCACGCTGTCGCCGTTCGTCCTGGGGCTAGCCGGCATCATCGATGTCTTCATCAATGAGCATGGAGTGGAGGCTGCGTCTGACCAAGCCGTGGAGATTGCCTACCGCATGCTGTACGCGGCCGTGATGCGCCTGGAGGGTGGAGATGCTGACATAGCCGCCCGCCTCGACGCCATCCTCGTGCATGGCTCGGACCTGTTCATGGCCGACGATATCCTCAAGGAGGCGGGCAAAGCGGCCAAGCTCCGCCGCCGTATGCAGCAGAAGGACTAAGCTCCTGGCTCTTCGGGCTCGCTTGCTTCTAGTCATATCGCCGCAGTGGCGCTAGTACAATTACGCGCTTAACGCCTCAAGCCCGGCGAACAATATCTAATCGTTCTCTTTGTTTCTCTTTATAAAACTTGCCTATGTTCTTATCAAGACCAAGACCAATCTACCAAAGAGAGCCTGCGCTTGATCAAAATCAGTCGCCACCGCTACCTCTTCCCCTTGAACATCCCTCGGCGCATCCGCAAGCTGCATCGCGCTGCCACTGCGCTGGATGGTCTCGCGGGTTTTGCTCGCACTACTCAACAAGCCACCCAAGACCGTTGTCGGAATGTGACTAAGGTTCTCGACAAGGCGATTGATGCGGCCTCCTTGCCTTCCGTACCCAAAAAAGAGAAATAAAAAGAGAAAGAAATATATGTTAGAACTGAAACCATACCAGCTCCCCCCAAAAGAACGGAAACGGATACTACCTCACTCATCTGCTTGCCAAAGCAGAACCTTTGAACATCAACCTCGCCGACTTGCCTTCGGCAGCGCCGCAAGATGCACTTCTCCTCATGGACGCAAATTGCCGGCGCTACTACACCAACCTCAATCCCTTGCCTCTAGACCAAGTCTCTCCCGCGCGCTCACACCTGTCAATCGTCGAAGGGCATTACGAGCCCTTCATCCGCCAAACCGTCAAAATCGGAATGGTCAACGTCTGGCACCATCACGAGCTGACGCGATTCCGGCGTTTCATCATCAACGGCATCTTCGCCCTGGCGAAAGCTGGCAAAGAAGCAGGAACGGCGCGCTCTCAACGAGTCATCCTGGACGCGCGCCCAAGCAAAGGGAAAATAGAAGCAGCGCCGAACCCCCAGATTCCAGACCGCGGCAGCCTCGGCGAAATCATCCTCGGCGGCGGCGACGACTGGGTCATCGGCACCACCGACCTCCCGTATACTTCTACCCCCTCCGCGTGCCCGAAGTGTTGGAAGGGTTGCAAGGCCTGCCCCCGCTCACCGTCAGCGCTGACGCGCCCATCGCCGGCAAGCACGGCAAACTGTTCCCCACGCTCTGCGTCGCCGACATGGGCGGAAGCCACTCTTCCACCATCGCCAAGTCTGTCCACCGCCTGCTTTGGCAACTTCCCAGCCCAATCGCCTTCAGCTCAGGCGCCCGCACGGAAATCAGTTGCGCCCCCTGGCGCAAGCGCGAGATAGGTCTCAAAGGCGCACGGAGCGCGGTGCGCCTTATGCCGGGCGAGGCATCGCTGACCGTCCACGCCGACGACTCCATGCAGCTGGCCGGGCGGGAAGTGGCTGTCGGTGCGCAGGAGGACTTCAAGGTCGAGGTAACCAGAGCGAAGTTGATTTTTGAAGAAAAGAAAAACACAAAGCCGACCTTTGAACCTACAGTCGCCCTGTGATACGAAGCTAATTTGAAAACGTGAACTATTCGACCTGAACCGACAAAATTGCATGCTCTAATTTGTGACACGCTTGCCATGAGAAAACAGCGAACCGCCACCCGAGGCGAGCTTTCCTAATTGGTCGGGCGATGGACAGACGCCATGCTGTTGCGCCGGCGGACTCTAGAAAAAAATATCAATGCTGTTTATGAGAGTGGGTCCAGGAAGGTGAAATTTTTAACTGAAATTGCAGCGGAACTGTTCACAGCCGTTCAGCTCGTACCCTTCCTCCAGCGTAATTGGTACAGGCGCTTTCATACCGTCATTATCGCCTACGACGCATGCCTTTCAGGGGGGGCAGTTGTGTACGTAAATTATACCGAAATATGGCTGAAAAATGCGCGCATCTCAACGCTCGCACGATGATTGATCTTAATGGGAAAGCAGACAGGGAAAAACAGACAACGAGGTACAGCGCCTTGTGATTCATGGATCTGGAGTGGAAATTGGCGGCCCAGCTTCCCCTTTCTCACATAAGCGCCCATATCGACTACAAAGAGGCGCTCATGAGCAACCTGGCGCTGGAATGGGCCACTAGAACGGGAAGCGCTTTTGAAATGCGCATCGTAATTTTAGGAGATAATGTGGCAGTAGTATAAGCATTCACGAAGGGTCGCTCCTCAAGCTCCGCTTTTCAGGCACCGTGCAAGCGGGCAGAAGCGTATGAGCTGGCAGCCGACCTGCACCTGCACCACTGCTGGATACCTACCGCTATCAACCCGGCTGACGCACCCTCCCGCATATATGAGTAGGCCGAGCGTGACGACTGTGCCCACCAGGCACGGCGCAGCTGCTCAATGGGCTGGCACAGTAAAGGGCGCGACACGGCGCAAATACGCTAGCGCCGTTGACATCTTTAACACTTTCTTGTCGGAAAAGATCGGATGTGGCCACTTGTATGCTACTTAATATGACGCACTCTGCGACCTACGCGCTCTACAGTGCGCGGGCAAAGGCAGATAGGCGGGTAACCTGATCTCCGCAGGCCTCAAACATTTCCGTCCAGGTTCGCACTTCCCCAAAGCAACCAAAGTGCTCAAATCATGGGCCGCTCGCGCCCCGTCTAAGCCTTGGCCATGCATCCCAGAGGCCGCGCTCATACTGTTATTTCAGGAGTCCCTGCGCCGTAGCTGGTTCAACGTAGCCGGTTGGCTCATGATCTCTTTTCGCTGTCTTCCGCGAATCTCCGCGGCATCTCGCATGATCTTTCAGGACGTGGCGCTGCCAGGAGATCCTCGTTGTGCAGCCATGGCGGCGGATTGTTTCGTGGTAATCGGATATGACAAGGGACAGAAAACCCCGCGAATAGTTGTCGTTTATGACGATCTGGGCGTAGAGCTACTCTACGTGCTAACTGAGACGCAACAAGCCAATGACTGGCGTTTATTCTGAGCCTCGATTTCAACCTTGCGGCGAAAAATTAAGACAATTTGCCAGGCACTGGGTTCGGAACACCTCAACTTCGTGCCGCACTCTCTGAGATACGGTGGGGCTATTTATGATAGTACGGTTCGAAAACTACACGTCGGCGACATAGAACAGCGAGGAAGGTGGAAAAACCCAGACACAAGTCTGGCGTACATCCAAAAAGGACTGGAACGGCTGTTTCGACTAAATTTCCCCAAACATTCGGAAAAAAGGCTGCGGAGTACAGCTGGGATTAGAAAGAAGCTATTTTGTGTGTTGCGGCGCGCTCGTCGCGCGCCAAGAGGGAGGTACGGCGCCTTCGTGTGCCGCCTCTGAGGTGCTCGGTCCGCGGTCTTCTGGCTCACACACCCATAGGGTGGCTAGAGCTGAAAACCGCGCAGCACTTCAAGCGCGTGCTCTCTGATCACAGTGCACTCTACCTCTAGTCGGCACGACTTTCAAGTCTGTGCTATATCATAAAAACCCAAGTAACAATCTTACTTTACTCCTTGGCGATTTCATCTCATCCAACGCGCTGACCGCTGCCCGATAAAATGGCCAACTGCACGTCGCTCGCAGGTACGAGACCGATCAGTGCAATGAGTTTTTCAGAGGCTAGCGCTCTACGCTTGATTCTTGAAAACGCTGCCCCTCGTCCACTACTTCCAGTATGAGACATCTTCCTCAGGGAGTGCCGTCAAGAGTCTGCATTCCGCGTACACATCACGGATCGCGTGTCTTTTCTTTCCGCAAGCAGCTGCTGGGGCCGGCCTGGGATCCACTCCCATGGCCCGCCCAGATCCACAGCCGCCACCCTATCCGAGACAGTAGGGCAGCGAGGCACGAAAAGCAATAGAAATGCGCGCGGCCACAGGCCTCTTGCAACAAGAAGAGGCGTGGCCTCGCGATACAGAGACAACAGCATCGCGCATCGCGCGCTCGGTCTGTCACGCAGAGACATAAGCTCGAATGGAGGCACCTAATATGCGCTACAGGCTCTGTCGCGCGGAAATTCCGCGCGGGACGGCGGGCAAGCACATTTCGTGTCTCTGTCCGCCCGAGCCTGCAGCGAGCCCAGGTCACGAGCAATGCAGTGCCTTATAGGCTGTTGTATCGCTCCTGGTTTGAGCTCCTCTCTTCTGAGGCAGGGCGCAATTCTTGAAAGCTCCCACCCCGCCGTCCGGCATGCCGGCTTCATCCCCCCTTCTTCTTCGAGCGCGCTTCTGCGCTACCACTCGTTTTTCATACCAAGTTCACACACACTTTGGGACTATTCCGTGTCACTCTTCTGGGGGCAAGCGGCCAACCACAGTCCAACATATATATATTTCTCACTTTTTAGGCATACCTTCGTGTGCCGCCTCTGAGGTGCTCGGTCCGGGGTCTTCTGGCTCACACCCCCATAGGGTGACTAGAGCTGAAAACCGCGCAGCACTTCAATCACGTGCTCTCTGGGCACAGTTCTCTCCACCTCTAGTCGGCACGACTTTCAAGTCTGTGCTATAGCATATAAAACACCAGCAACACTTTTACTTTACTCCTTGGCGATTTTATCTAATCCAACGCGCTGACCGCTGCCCGATGAAAAAGGCATTTGCAGTTTGTTCGGAAAAGGAACAGTCAGAATAAGGTGGAGTTTGTCATTTGGTGCATACCGCGGAGCTCGGGCTACATGGGGGCGATATTTACGGAAGTTACGATTAAAGGCCGCTGCTTAGCGAAAAAGATATGGAGCACATCCATTACTAATGAGCCAAAAAGCAAAATTAAACAGGTGCAAAAGCGAAGTTTTTTTCAAATAATCGCGACTTTTAACCGCTCTATCAATAATTTAGAAAATCCGGGCTCGCAATACCCCCCATGGGCGGGGGGGTTGCGCGGAGGGAGTGTTATAAATTCTACTGGACCCTGCTGTAAGTAAACTTCCATCTATTGGGAATAAACGACCTTTACAAGCCTCTATAGTCTCAATTAAAATTGCGCTGGCGTCGTTTCATACTTCGAAGTCGCCAGATTCACAGCAGTAAAAGAAGGATCCTTAAGTCTAATGCATTCAGGCATACTGCCATGAGTTTTGGATTCCATGTAGAATTCAAGACTGTGCACTGTGCTTTGATCCAGTTTTGAAAATTTGTCACGCTTTATTTCTTTCCAAGCTGCGTTATCACCTTGTACGGCGAAGACTTGTACTCGCATTTATGCGCTGACACAAGTCCGTTTCAAGCGATGGAACGGTTTCCAGAAAATATATTTCGGGGAAGTTTTTAAGGTTTTTCACTCGCTTATGCGTGCTGTATAGAAGATACATATTTTTAATGAGATAATAATATTATAGTGCATATGGTATGGTTTATCTAGATAATATTACCCAGCAGAGACTAAACGTAGTGAAGGAACGGGGTTCCTTACGGGAGAAAAGTTTTGGAGAAATGGCTGCCCTCCTCAGCATCTCATCTCATTTCCTCCCATAAGGAACCCCGTTCCTCACTTCGTTTCGATCTCTGCGGGGTATAAGGTACTGCAGTGATCTAATGACGAAAGTACTTCGAACCGCAACGGGCCGCCATGCGGTGTTTGTAGTCAGTGGTGTCCAATCAAACCGCTAAGTTTTTAGGGTTCCGCTATATCAGGATTTAATTGGCTAGCCGATTTTGTCAACCAATGAGCTTCTGATTTAGCGGAACCCTAGTTTTTTTTGCGGAACCCTAAAACCTGACAGTCCTTCCAGAAGGCCACATGCTTACTGTACTTAATGTTTTTTTCTTAAAAAGTTCTTTTAGATAATAATATTATGTAAAAAAAACTCTTTTTTAGAAAAAAACATATTACTATTATGTAGCCCCTGGGTTCCTCCTATTGTCTAGCTCCGTGAGAAGTGTATAATATACACTTCTCACGGAGCTCTACGATAGTAGGAACCCAAAGGGGGGCATCTATGCTAGTGCTCAGCTGAGGCCTGCGGCAGCTCAGCATCTTGGCATTCGCACAAATGAGTGTGACGTTGATACTTTTGGAGTATCAACGTCGGCAAGAGCCTAGAGATTGATTAAATCTACGCCCTGATCTTAGAAAACTGCCATGCAAGTTTCTTTGCTTCAGGGCCCAGAGCTCCGAACACGTCCAAACCAAATGGACGGAATTGGAAGTCGCGCGTCCAAGCAATTTATTTTTTGAAAATATAATATCTAAATATATGTACATATATGTACTTGCACGTTGTCCATTTTAGCGGCGGGCATCATGCCTATTTGCTCGCTTTCCCCCAACAGCATGATGGTGCTAGAGGAAAGCGAGCAAATAGCGGAGATCAGTCGGGCTTGGAGAAAGCAAAGGAACAGGCTCTTGGAGCAGCTGAGAAATCTCTTGCCGATCCATTGCAAACAAGGCTTTCATTAGGACTGAACCCAATTGCTTTGTCTGCAGCATCGCAGCCACTTCCGTCGCAACCGCTAGAAACATCGCCCCCATTACCTACCCCTCATCCTTCTCCTCCTCCTACTTCTTCCCTTCTCGCTCTACATGCATGGCGGAACCCTAGATCTAACAGCCGCTTCCAGCAGATATGCGCAGTGTAGTACTTCCAACTTGCTTTCTGAGCTCTGAAAGCAGATGCTGAAAGATGCAAGCTATCTTTACGCTACTAGCTAAGATTGACTCATCAAAGCTACTATTGTAGTTGTAGCTTTGATGAGTCAATCTTTCACTTTCAACTTGGTCTCTGAGTTCTGATGAACGATAATCTTTCAGAGCTCAGCGAGCAAGTTGGAGATACTGGAAGTAACCATCATCTTTCAGAGGTCATAGAGTATAACAAAGCATGACATTCGATCATCGCCGTCTGATAGAACATCATGTTCTGTTTTAAAGGTGTTTGAAAAAGTCATTTCGACGGCGCCAAGAGCGCCAAGACTTGATCAAGTATTGGCGCTCTTTGCGCCGTCGAAACGACTTTTCCCTCCACCCACACCTACCGCCTTACTTTCTCCCTCGACGATTGATCACTATTTGCGCCATTCTCATCGCTCGAGGCCTTTCCAACGGACAAACCACATTCGATAAGCGCGACGCCTGCGAGAGACATGACGCCGGCGAGAGGAGCGACGCCTGCGAGAGGCGCGACGGCCGTGAGAGGCGTGCCGGCGAGAGGAGCTATGTCGTGGCGATGCCCGACGCCGTGGCGATTCTCGAAGCCGTGGCGACTCTCGACGCCGAGGCGATGCTCGAAGCCTTCGAGAGGCTCGCTGCTGTCGAGAAAATCTACGGTGTCGAGGGGCTCGACGCCGTCGAGAGTCCCAACGCCCTCGAAAGGCTCGAAGCCACCGGAGAGAGGCGCGATACTGGATAGTGTTTAAAACCCCCTGATGCTCCGCCTCTCCCCAATTTAGAGCATCTTTTCAGTGTAAATGTATATTGGCAGGATGCTCTACATTGGGGAGAAACGGGGGATCAGGCGAGAGGCGGGCCCGCCCGGGAATTTTTGAGAGGAGAATGCGTTGGAGAGAGGCGGCGCGTTGGATTGACGCGGCGCTTTGTTGATAGGCGGCGCGTCGGAGACAGGCTTGTTGGAAGAAAACCATATGAAAGCGAAGCTTTTTTAAGTAGCGCTTGCGTGGCTGGAGAGGACTACGCTATCCTTGGGATAGTACAGGCTCGAGGATCTAGACCTAGGACGCCTCTGGCGCGATTGACGTCACTGCTTGTGCATATATCACAAGGCCTGGGTTATTGGCGTCTGTGCCAGTCACTGGCACAGGCTCTATCATCTCAGGCCTTGGGATAAAATCACACGCTCCAATGAATGGCACAGACGCCTACATCCCCGGCCTTGCGATAGAATCCCGAACAGTGGGACGGTCTTCTCAGCAAAGCTTCTCTCTCCTTCAGCAACTGAAAGGAATGAATGGCTTCGCGCGGAGCGATTCTAAATTTCCGATCTTCACCATTCGGAGAACAGCTTCAAGCGCGCTCAGTTGTGTAAATGATTTTTGAGCTAAGAAAATCCTAAAGTAAAACCTCGGTTGTACAACACACTACTTTAAAAGGTTCGTCACATTGTGCAGAATACACCTTTTGTTTAGTTAGTGCTACTAGAAAAAGTCGAGGTTAAGCTTCTCACATGAAGACAACTTGATCTTGATCAAGACATCGTCGATTTAAATCGACTTTGTCTTGATCAAGTTATCTTCATGTGAGAAGATT
>JAULCF010690912.1:0-10005 GCA_032361265.1 Devaleraea mollis | reverse complement strand
GAATATCTGGAGAGCCTCTACCAGGAAGTACCAGCCCGGTTGAAAGAATATTTATATTCTTTCCATCGCTGATACGGATTCCGTGGCCAAAGCCGCCTTGAAGAAGATCTCACAAGGATGAGTATACAGCGAACCAAGCTTGACCATCTCTACCCATAAAAAAGGGCAAACCTAAAACAAGCGATACGGCGAACCGACGCATATAACGAGGTTTGAATGACCGTGTTCGGACGACGCAATATCACGCGGCCAGGGCGCTTGAGGCATGAGGAGCAAGCGGGTTAATTGCGTCAAACCACATACAAGCCTAAGTGTCCCCAAACATACGGGCTTTTTTTGCAACTACGACCAGAGGCTGAGCGGAGTAATTAACCGTCTCAGCCAAACAGGTCATCCCTGCCGACTAACCACAAAAAACAATATTTTTCTTTCTGTCTTGAAATAAGCCGGCGGATGTCTACTAAAAGACCCTGGCTCTCACACGGCCAAATGCTCGGTGGAGGACCCCCATACCAAAGGCGTTTACAAACCAAACACCGGACATGCTAGGAACAAAACTGCGTGGATATAGCCCTGAGCCTAGAGACTTGGACTATCGACCCTTAAACAAAAAAAATCACTGGCAACAACAAACACAATGATAACAAAAAAAACTCAAAGAACTCAGTGGAAACACGACTCCTAGCACAAACCACTGAATTCGCACCCCGTTAACACTACGGTCCTACGCAGTTGGGGAAATGATGTACAGGACGCGTGTTACCACGAGAGACCAGGCTGCACAAGCCTACGTCATTACAGCATCACCCCGTTTTCCATTAGTTTATTCGGCGTACTTGAACGGTATCGTAAACCGCCCCTTTCGGGGCGTTTTAGGACCCGGTCGTTCCAAACCCAAATAAACAAGAGGTGGCCGTTTCCACCAGGACCAAGAAGGGGAACCATCTCCTTGCGGACCTCTTACCATCTTCCTTGTTCCCGGTGCTCACCGTAGCTCCCCCAGAAACACCTGTGCTTGTTCCACCCCAACTTTCTGACCCTCCTTGCTTGCGGAACAACACTATCAAAAGAGAAAATTCAAACAAAGACATGGCATTCATACAGAGTTCGAAGAAAAGAAAGGCAGAAAACGTTCAGTCACAACTTGTGGCTGATGTTTTCTCCCATCCTTTTCTGCACATTGCGTTTTTTAAAAAATGGAACAAACCGCCTCGAGGCGATCGTAGCTCTTCGAGACAATTAATAGGCCCTTGCGAGCGACTTTCCTCCTTCCGGCTCAAACTGAAAAAGGTGCCGGAAGCGGCCGAAAAAAACCGACCCAGCGTCACAGTAATGTCGTGTAGAAATCCCACGCTGAATTTAGAGGCAAATTATGATATGCCGTGGGTGACAGCTGATGATTCCCGGAAGGCGGCTCGCAGGCCTCTGGCACGAGCTCAGACGCCGACGTCGCCGAATGGGGCAACCAAGACGCGTCGACGTGGACGAGATATTGGACGAAGCCTAAGCGAGCTTGGAGACTTGGTAGTCGGTGTTGGCGGTCAATATTTATGGGCGTATTTCTAGCCAGTCCTAGCTAACTAGCGAGAGGAACTGTACATTTCTTTTATTTGAGGCATCGATGCCGACACTCTGAGCTTAACTGTTTACAATCTTTCCTCGCGATCGCGATCGCGATCGCGAGCTCGCGAGTTCTTTAGGGAAGATTGTGAACAATTTTGTTCAGAGTGTGTAGTATCTATCTACGGTAGACAAATAGTATACACTCGCCCAGCCACATATTATACGTGAGCATATGCCCTCATCAGGTTTGAGTCTGATAAAATTGTACGTGGGAAGAAGCTGTCAATACGCACGTTTTTAGTATATTTTTTTCATGAATCATCCCCGGGGAGCGCCAGGGGACTCCCCAGAGATTCTCCGGGTGCGCACCGCGCGCCCTTGGTGTGCCCTGGGGATGCCCTGGGGGATTCCCAGAGCCTCTCCGGGGACCTGGAATATACTAAAAATGAACAGGTTGAAATCAGACTAACTTTGCTAAACATGTGATAACACAAGACATCGTGTCACTATGACATTATCAAGTGACATCTAGCGCCGGCCGCTGCTCAGCTCGCACCCCTACTTAGCTTGACCTCCTCGCCTCTTCCAGGCTCCTCCTAAAGCTTAACGGTATCCTCTCTCACTCTTGCCTCCACAGGTTGTGTAGCCGCCTGTTCGTTTTTCTGCGCTAACCCACCCTCCCAATCCGCGCAGCCGTTCGCGCCTCCACCCCACGTCCACACGTGTGCTTTTCCGTCACTCTCTCCTGCGCCTTCACGCTGGAGTCGTTGCGCAGGTCCCAGTGCCAGCGAAACATACCACCTGATTCCCATATCGGGGCCCCGGTCACAGAACCACCGGCCACAGAGCTGATCCCGCCGCAAACGGCTCCATCTCATCCACCCGGCACGCCGCCGCTGCCACCGCTTCTGCCTTCCCCACCGTCACCGTCCCCGACTCCTCCACTGCCACAATCCCCGCCACCATTCGCTCCCCGCCTAACATGGCCCAAGATTGGCGCGTTCCTCAGGGCTTCCCGCTCCTGAATATCGAAGGGTCCAACGTGACCGAATATGTCATGCGCCTCAAATCACACCTTAACACCATCGTCGTGGACAAAAACGTCGCCAAAGTCTATCTCACGCAAGCTACCACTCTCTCTCCACCAAACGCTGCTTTCGCCAATCTCTTCCACAACTTTATCGTCTCTTCCGTCATTCCGGTACACGGTGCAGCCATCATCTACATGACCGTTTCAGAGGCTTTTTCCTACATCACAAGCCTCGCCTCGTCGGAGAACGTTGAAGACAGCGTCCATTACAGTCCTGTCTCTGATTTCTACACGTACAAAACTTTCAAAGACTTGAAGACCGCCGTTTACGCCAGAAACGCCAAGATTGTGTCTCTCGGCGCCACTTCCCTCACCTCAAGCCCCGCGCCATGGCGCATTTTCTTCTCGAGACGTTTTCGCGCACAGACATGATCGTCAAGATCGACGACTTTCGGTCGCACACTATGCGCCGCGCCGCTGACGTCACAGACGCGACCTACGAGCATCTCTGGAATGGCCTCAAGAAATCGGGGGTTACGCCCCAGACAAAGCCATCCGGCAAGCACTTCACACCCAGCTCTCGCTGCCATGCCCCTCCTAACCGACGCAGAAACTTCCCGGAGAACACCGGCTCGGCCATTCAAGACGTGTACGGTCGCCCTCCTGCCTCACCAATCTGCCAGGCGGGTCCTACCGCTGCCCGCCATGTAAAATGGACAACTAAAGCTTCGGAGACCCAGGCTGTCCTGCTTCACAAGACCGAGGAAATTATCAGCGGCGCCCATGACAAGCTCAATTTCTCCAAGGGCCGCCACCTCCACGTCCCTACTAGTCTCACGTTCCCCCGCCAAACCGTCGCTGCCATGGTGGCTACGACATGGACAACATGGCCGCTGTCTTCCAAGCACTCGGTCGCCAGAAGGCCTCCGAAGAGGCCCGCGACGTCCCTTCGCCCGCCAACGACGACACCGATGAGTTCTACTGTGGTAGTATGGAAGTTTCAAGAGTTCCACGCACACGGCGAAGCACAGCCAGGGGTCAAGTACTCGATTCAGATTTGCATTATCGAGGACCCGTTAGCTGAACGGTTACGGTCCTTTGCATTGTTGCCCCAGATCCCAGGATCGATTCTGTTGAGGTGTGGGGTTGGGGCGAAGTTACAACTGTAGAATCGCGTTCCTTTCCCACGGGTCGAGATGTTCTGGAAGAGTCTAGAATGGTCTGGGAAGAACTGGCGTGTCGTCGGAAGCATCGAGAAGCTTCTAGAACAAGTAGAATTTATATTATTTATTTAGGTGTACGTATGATAGAGGTATGAAAAGCAGGAGTAGCCGTTGTCTATATAAGCCGACGGGTCGACCCGGTTGAGTGAGAGTAAAAACCAAGTCCGTCTGCCCCTCTGATTCCCATGGTTGCAGAAATAACCACCGACTCTTGTTCCGGACCTTAAGCTTCCCCCAATACGACTCCGGGTGTTTTGTTTTGGTTGGTTAGTTGATGGTTTTTCCTTTATACTGGCAAATGCGACATCCACAACACTTCTACATCTACGACTCAGCCAATGTAAACAGCGACGCCCCCCACTTCCTTTATATCACCTCACCTGTAGTTAATTCTATCCCTACCCCCATATTGCATAGCGGCGCGTCTTCCCACTTCCTTCCGTCAAGTACTTACTTCTTGCGAAAGACGCGAGTGAATGTTCCCGTCAAGACTGCAGACGGAAAAAGCATTCCCGAAACAACAAAAGGTGATGCGTCGTTGCCCACAGGATCCACTACCCTGTTTATACGCTCGGCTCTCCATGCTCCAAACCTAGCGCGCCCTATCATCTCTGCCGCATTTTTTTCAAAGAGTTCTGTATTAATATGCTCAAGAACAATTTTTACTTGACGAGAAACAATTCGGCCCCAAGTCCGAGCGAAGTCATTGCCAAGGGAACAACAGAAAATAACGTCTTCGGCTTCGACCCGCCCGCAGCCCAAACCACAGCAATTAGCGTAGCCGAAAAGCAGGTAAGCCATCCTACTCATCTAGTCACCGCCATCACAAGCAGCTGCATAACCTATTTCCTCATCTCCACATCACCGACCTCCGCCGCCTAGTTACTGCAGCTCCCCAGTTGAAGCCCAAGCCCCGACCCAAAGCCCCGATCACTACCCCGTGCGATCCGTGTGCCAAAGCTAAGATGACGCGTGCGCCGCACATCTTCGACCCTGACCAACCGCCCAGCCGCCCATTGCAAAAGTTACACTCTATACAGGTGGAACTTTACCTTCCTCTGTCCGCGATTACTGATATATCAACCCCCTAAGCGACACATTCTCGTCTATTTCGCTACCCCTATCATCAAAGACGAAATTTGGTGCATCAGTCGCATTCACTGAGACCTTTGCGCGTTGGCAAACACAAACTGGTAGAACAACAGTTAGGATTAAAACAGACGGCGCAAAGAAGATATCCAAAAACCATGTCGGACGCTTCTGAAAAACCCAGGGCACAGACATCACCGCCCCTTTGCAAAACACCCCACCAGCAACGGCCACGCCGAGCGCCGCGTAAATACGCACAAGGCCGACATCCACGCATCACTAGTAGCTGCTCCCGGGGGAATCCCTGACGCTTACTGGTGCTACGCTGCATAATACGCAGCCGAAAAGGCCAACTTCATTCCCCAGTCCTTCTCCAGAACTTGCCCTCTCCATCTCTTCCACCCTTAGTCCTTCCGCAAAGAGCACGCGCTGCGATTCCAGATCTTAGGGCAGTGGGAATACATTTACAACCTGAAGAAGAAGCCTAAGTCCCTCGAATACCGAGGTCTAATGTGTCGGTACATTCGTTCCCCCAACTCCTCTCGCTACGATATGTCTTCCCTGATGAAAACATCAGCACATGCCGCCCTACCGAGTTTTCACCATGCCCACCTCCTTCATCAACCAGCAATTACCCAGCTACAGCTTCAACCAACCATTCGTCTCAGTTCGCAGCCAAAGCCGCGGTACGCGCAGGCCAGCGCCGCGCGACGCCGCGCAGCTCTAAGACAAACAGCCGTACGCCGAATCTCCTTGTCTTCGTTGCCGACGTCAATGGCATCGTGTTCCGGCGACTATTTGTTGACAAGAAACCACTGCCAACCCCCTGCTTCCTTGAAGCAAGTCTTAGCTCTACCAGACGCAAAGGATTGGAGCAGAACTTACGACAAGTTCCTCGTCAGGCAATTTGCGTTAGGGGCATGGAAGCTCGTTCCGTCAACTTGACGCTTGAAGCTCAAACGCAAATCCCTGTCGAGGAACTTTCGTCTTCCGGCGCAAGACAGACGGAGAGGGTAACGTGACAACCACTCCGTCCGCTACGCCGCTTTTGGCGACCTCATGCAACCGAATATACATTTCGATCCGACCCAAACCTCCGCTCAGACTCAGTCCTACGCCGCGCACCGACTTCTCTACGCAGAAGCCGCTCGTAGGAACGAATTCGTCGAAAGTTACGACTTTCTAGGCGCGTACGCGCGTGCTCCGGCAGAAACTCGCTTCAAGGTGCGACAACACTAACCTCTCCGCTCGGACGGAACATTCACTAAGCCCGGTCACGACGACCTCATCGTCAATGCACAGCAAGGCGTCCCCGACGCCGGAAACAGGTGGGAGAAGCACCGCAACTCCATCTTCCGTCATCTGGGATGGAAAACGCTCTCATATGAACCACGGGCATTCATCATCACTAGCCCCGACAAGATGCTATACGCCCGCCTCCTCACCACCACCGACTATTTTGTCCTCGCATCCAACAGCCAGGCCTACATCCATCAACTTCGCGGTGCATTTGTCGGCACGCTCCAGTACGTCGCAGACAAGGTCGGCTAGGAGATCGCTATACTGTCTCCGCGATAGGCGCACACCAAAGCAATCCATCTCTACGTCACCAACAAGCCGGTCGTCGCCTCCTTCGCTACGTTTCCGGCCGACGCGACATGGACGTTCGCTACTCTAGCGACGCTTCGCGTCCCTCCGCACGCTTCGAAACTTTCGTCGACAGCGATTGGGCAGGGTACGGACAGTCGCCGCAGTCGCACAGGCACATCCATTCAATACGCCAGAGACCTGCTTCATTGGTCATCAAAAATGCAGAATACTGTTAGTGACACTTCAGAAGAATCAGAGTACTACGCGGTCGCGACCACCAGCAAGCAGGTCCAATGGTTACGAATGCTCTCCTCGGACTGGAATATCAACTTACACTTCAGTCCCGTCCCTTCTTCATCACGTACCACCCTCTCGAACCGACCTGCTTTCACATTGACAACTCGGGGGCCATATACATGATCCAGGCCAACGGGATAACGCGCCGGTCAAAGCATAGTGACATCAAACACCATGCTGTGAATGAGCGTGCGCGCCGAGGGGTGTGTCCCCACGAAAGTCCACACAACGCAGCAGAAAGTAGCTTTTCTGACCAAGGGCCTTTTCCGGGTGAAATTAGAACATAATTTTCCCCCCTTTATGATCTACCCGCCTCCATGCCTCAGAATCTTCCCGGGGTGTGACAACACAAGAACAAATTTTCGATCCTATGGCTAAGATACGTGGTCGCATGACAGTCGTATGAGAGCCGCTGACACGTAACATTTTCCGCGAAGTCGTTTTCTTTCTTTTCTGAATTCTTCTCGTGACGACTTTTGTTTATCCATCGCACACCACTGTCGCCTCACCTGTCCGAAATCGAAATGTCGGTGAAGTCTTTCTATTTGTCCCGTCTCCCCCCCCGTCCTTTCCCCGTGCGATTCCAACGCCGGTCTCGGCTAAGGCAGGGGAGGACCAGGACAGGGTTCCTTGTGGATGGTTTTTTCCTAACAATTAGCGATACTGCCTTTTTTTCCCCGTATCCGGTCGGGGGTATGGTAGCTTTTTACACTTTTAATCTGGAAAGGGATGGTAATGGGCGTTACCACGGTGTTCTTGGAAGGTAATTGGCATTTGGGAATGAGTGTTAGATGGTACGCGGGTGGTAACTCGTCGCTTTGGCATATGTTTGGATGGTTGAGGATAGTTTGTGGTAACTACTGTAAGTGAAGAACACGTGTACTGTAAGTTCTGACACGTGGTAGGCTACCATTGGCCATGCACTTCATAGTATGATACGCACTGTTTCCAGGGAAAAAAGAAACACGTCCACATTGCCACGGTTCGGAGGACGAGAGCCAACCGTTTGGGCGCGCTGGGAGAAAGTGTCGATTCCCTGGAATTTGATAAGTGGTCCACGACGGTGGAGGACACTAAACTCATTTTCAGGCCTTTCATTGGCCGAGAGCGGCAGGGAGGTGGTACAGTGTTTGAGAAACGGCGATTTAGGCATGTTTGGAGACCAGAACTTATCGATATTGTGCACGGCGATCACAGCAATGACAATGGCACCCTCTGCGCAGTCGACCAATGAGGTTATCATAGCGTACAGTACACTACAGTTTATTTTCGAGAAAGGGGGCAGTACCCTACCGCAGGCTTCAGCAGTACTGCACTCTCACTGGCCCAGAGCTGCTGCGGGAGGCGTACAGTTACAGTCGCGTACTGCACTGCATACAATGCAATCAGCACCCTTTTTTAAAAGGGTGCTGATTGCATTGTATACAGTACACGACTGTTTTAAAAAACTGCTAAAAACTGTACGATAAGAAAATTTAACTACGGTGCATGTACAGTGATCTGGATCTCCCTCGGTTATATACAATCAGAATCCGGGCGAGAGCGCGAGTAATACGCAAGCTTTTTGCGATCTGCCTTATTCTACTGTTTTACAGCTCTAATATGCGCCGTATGAATCGCAAAAATCCCTGCCAGCAAATCTGCGGGCGTAATTTACACGTACACCAAGTGGTGTACCTGAAAATGACCCATTTTCAGGTGTCCCTAGTACCACTTTGCTAGTTGAAATCGCCATTGCGCAGCAATCTGTCATGATCAAAACTTTGCATAGGTTCTGATCTACTTACTAGGAACTAATAAGCAGCCTTTGTGACCTCGGGACCAAATCCGACGCGTGTATTGGGCATGCAGTCTGTAGGTTCAAAAACTCCAACTTTGAGGCCACTCCGGCCGCTTGAAAGTTCAAATTTGAACTATTCCTTTACCTATGTTAGTCTAACGTAAAGTAGTGACTACTAATTAGACTTATAGCATTGATTCTAGAAGCGGTCGCTTTACTTTCAATAACTTTAAGTAGTTTCTTGTTCTTGTATTGCGGTTAACTAGTCATATAACAGCAATAAGGGTCATGTGCGACTACTTAAAAAAGACGTCCAAACCGTAAAACGTTGTAACACATTTTCCATCACCTATGAACTCATAGACGTCTAATAATTACTATAAAACACCCCCCAAGACGCCCAAGGGCGCCGATAATTGGGAATTGGAATATCACTTATTTTAACTTGCTGTGCCGAACACTTGTTCGTGTAGGCTGAAAAAGTCCAAATACTTTCTTAATACTGTCTCAAATAATCTCTGATGCCGCACCGCTCGGTTACTGAAATATCTTCGCCTTGAATAGCCAGGGTCAGCGCCGCACTGCCTTTAAGAAACAAAGCGTGGGTCACTTAGTAGGTGACCGGCGTGGCTTTCAGGGCAAACTTAATTATAGTCAAAGAAGTAGGTGAAGACTTTGGGCAATATAATTACCATTCTTCGCTCTGAGGCGAGCAAGAGTGGTTTATGAGCACTATATATGAATTGTTTTTATTCTTTCACCATTTGACCAAGACTACTTTGTACCGGAGTAATCTTACCTAAAAACAGCGTTATGAGCGTCCAAATTAAGTAAAAATCGCACAGCTGGGCACCAGCTCTTCGTTAGGTTATAGGATAAACAAAAGGTCACCCGCAGCACTTTTGCAGTAGACTCCCGTATACCGGCAAGACTTGGTCCTTCCGATGAGATTGGAACTCTTTTCGAGCCATCCACCACTGTGCAGTTATTTTACCTTTTATTGCAAAGTATTTTATAAAAGACAATTTAAAAGACTTTAAAAAAGAAAAGTAACCACTGGTTTTTACTTACTGCACGTGATGTTCCGCTGATTTCTTGATAACGTTAAGGTATGATACAGTACTGCACGTTGCTATTTTAAACTCGTATCTTACAGTACTGTACTGAAAAGTGAGTGGTCGGTAGGCGCTGGTTCACTCCATGGAGTGTAGATCCAGGAACTGGTAGAGTAGAGCGATTTTCTGTCGTTGATTGGTTGGTACCCGGTTGATAGGTTGAAAATATCACATTGGTCGGTAACTTGTTGGTAGGTTGAATATATCTCCTTTTGGTGGATGGGAGTTGGTAGGTGGCGAAATTATCGCTGCTGGATTATTTGGGTCCGACTGTCGGGCTCCATTTACTATCAATTTATGGGAACCTCGGATACGTGT
>JAULCF010690801.1:0-10006 GCA_032361265.1 Devaleraea mollis | reverse complement strand
AGAACTCGTGCGCAATCGCAGGAATTTCAAGGTCCGGGTATCGTGGCTAGGATTTCCAGGCGAGGACACCTGGCATAGTTTGAGTGATATCTACCACGATATCCCGGACATATCAATTGAATACCTCCGCGCCCACGCTGACACCCAATTGCGTCAGCAAGCCGCTAATAAGTTGGGCGTGCGCCTGTGATTCTTGCTAACGAAGTTAAATCTCTATTACGCTTCTCGAATATATTTAACTTTTGTTACTTTTATTCACGGTAGAGTTTAAACCTGCTGAACTTAGTTAGTTCTTATGAGCTAGGCCGTTTTCTGGACTGTAGCCTATTTCCTTCTCATCCCACAAGATTTATGAAACTCTCCATGGGGCGGTGTTCTGACTCTATCGCAAGAGCTACGCTATCCGCGGAACTCCAAGGATAACACAGTCAAAATTGGGTCCCCCGCAAGTCTTTTGCTTACACTGGTCCCAAAATATTCTCTCACAATCCTAGGATAACCAGATCCCGTTTTGTTCTGGCTCTATCACAAGAGCTACGCTATCCGCGGTATCCGCGATAGCACAGTCAAATTTGGGTCCCCCGCAAGCCTTGTGCTTTCACTAGACCCCAAACATTCTCATACAAACTTATGATAACCAGATCACGCTTAGATCTTTTACTATCCGGTTTTCTAGCCTGCATAGTCACTCTTCCAGTAATGGTTGGCCAGTAGCAAAAGTACAGTGGAATTTCCACTCTTGCCGATTTCACCAGGCTTTTGGAGTGAATAAATTTTCCCTAGCTCTCTGGGCGTTGATGTGCGCCTCTGGGAGAGAGCTATGGGATACCCCATTGGTTTCTATTTTCTTTAGTTTATGTTGCTCTGCACACTCTTTACCTGACGTGCAGGTAGGGACGACAAAACATAGCTATCAGTTGTTTACACCCGGCGGCGCGTGGTGCTGTGACGCGCGCGAGTCGTTTCGCTAGCCCCTGCACGTTTGAGGTAGCTTGACGGCGGAGCGTATTGGAGGAGGCGTTTAGAACGGCTGCCGCTTGTTTCCGTTTGCGCTAGAAGACGCCACTGGCGACTGTTTTGCCGTGAGCGACGGAAATGAAGGAGGATAAGGGGAGTGCTCGTGACAGTGAGGGTGAACGGCTAGATGACCTCTAGTTACTGGTGTGTACATACCGAGATTGGGGGTTGATGGCTGTTTCTTTTTGCTTTATGAGTGGCGTCGTGGCGGCTGAGAGCGCCATGTGACCATGTAATCTATGCTAAGACTACTGCTGTAGTATGGTAGTACCTGCTTTCTGAGTGGCGTCGTGGCGGTCTCAGTGAGAGAGAGACTATGGAATTGCCCTTTGGTTTTCTTTCCACTTTTAGTTTTCGTCGTTCTAGAACGCAGAATTCTGCACGCCCTTTGCCCTACGATCAGGTTGGGACGACAGAACACACGCCGCCCTGGCCACCGAGGGTACGCATCACTGCTCCCCCTTCCTCGGTGTGCCAATCCTCTCGCCCCGCGCTCTATTTTACTCACCCTCGCTCTATCTCAACCTCCGCGCCGCACGCTCCCGCGCACGCACGCCCTCGCACATGCACGCTCTTTCACACGCACGCCCTCGCGCACGTACGCCCTCTCGCACGCACGCCCTCGCGCACGCAAGCCCTTGCTATCGCACGCCCTTGCTCATGCACAAACTCGCGCCCGCCGAGCGACCACGCGCTCCACAGCGAGCCCGCGACCAATCCACAGCGAGACTACGCACTCCACAGAGAGCACGCAGCGAGCCCGCGTCAACCCTACAGCCAAAGGTCTGATCCACAGTGCTATACGGGTGAGGTTTTAAGCTACCCGTTATCTGCTCTGGACGGACCAGAGAAATTCGAATTGATTTAATCATCTGAACTGTCAATCAGAGCAGCTGACAGGTAAGAAAAACAACCCGCCCAAAGGGCGACTCAAAAAACTCAGAGAAGTCGCCCTTGGTGGGTTTTTCTTACCTGTCAGATGCTCTGATGGACAGTTCAGATGATTCAATCAATTCTAATTTCTCTGTTCCGTCCAGGCGACTGAAAGAAGTCGCCCCGCAACCCTAGAACGCCCGCGTATAGTCCACCGGGCGGACATGGGGGCATACCCAATCCGCCACCAACAGGCTGGTATAACAGCGCCCAAAGTGGCAGGAACGGACCCGGCTCCGCCCGGCCTCGGAAGCTAACTACCGATGATGAGTCGGGCGGCTGACCCGATTGACGACAACGTCGAAAACTCAACAAACTTCGGCAAGAAGTAAGCGAGCCGGACTGCGGTAAATCACAAGCCGGTGATCCCGCCGGCAGCGAGGCGATGGCAGATTGCCTCGTCGAAATAATGGTGCCAAGCTCACCGTCTTCGGACGAATACGAAGACGACGCGTCCACTGGCGGCAACAACAGCGGAGGAGCCGAAGTAACAGCGGCCGCTGATGCCCCCCCACCTATCGGCCGATGTTCCCTCGTCTGCTAACCAACCTCCTCAAAATTCGAAGGAGGAAGACGACGAGATTCAGCCCGCCGCAGTTAATAACGGCGAGGCTGAAAACGTCGCCACCAACGCGGAAAACTCTGACGACGACAGGAGTAATGCTGCGCCCCCGCCCGGTGAAACTCAGACTCGGAGTGCCGAGGCGGAGGTAAAGCTCTTCGAGGAGGAATTGCATCCGGCAAGTGATAACGCCGGCGCCAAATCCCGTACCGAAGGCAACGCTGTCGATGGCCAAGCAAGCTCATCGACCAAAATGACTACGAGGCTGAGTAAAATGCTCATCATACGCTTAGTACCGTGGTTAAAATTGAGCTCGTCGATGAAAATGACGAAGAGGTTCAAAAAGTAATTGGCAAGCCCGTCGATCAAAATGACGACGAGGCCGACAAAGCAACCCAAAAATTGAAGTTGAAGCAGCCGCCGACGGCAAGCCAAGCGCAATGCGGTAAAGTTTTAACCTTAACTGCGGGACCTCTGGAACATTATCCAAGTCAACCGCGCCTTGTGTCACATGCTTATTAGCCTACCAATGACTAAACGAGTCAAGCAAAATTACCAAAATGGAAGTTCGTGACTTAAGCAGAAAGTCGGCAAAACAACGCCAGAATTGTGGGTAATGTCCAGGACTGCCAATATCACCAATGGCTCTGCGCTTGTAGAAATGTTAACAAGATGGAAATAGCAAACGAATGGTTAAACACCTTTATTTAACGTTCTTTCTCACGCCAATGGCACAAAAAATGACAGCCGTAATAAGAAGGAATGGTTTTTAAGATCAACTACTTCGTCTGCTGTCGTAGAGATCCATCAAAGAGTGGGGATGGGTTAATCCCAGATCTAGGCGACCATACTATACTGCATGCAGTACAGTCTACAGTCATGGCAAGCTCTATATATGATTACAGGACAAAATCGTAAACAGACTAATATCTTTGCGACGGCTACAAAGTTTAACGAGCTGGCAAAGCCAAACGCATACCAATGGTACGATCACAAATTTTCACATCGAAGCATCACCTTCAAATGCCGCTCGATTCAGGAATAACCGTCCCCGTCCCCCTCAACTTTACGTAGCCGGACCCCTCCAACGCAAATGGCTTGGTTGTGTTCATAGGCAGGTACATATGCACAGTGTCGAAGGGTCAATGCAAAATAAAGCGCGGCAAATTCTGCTCGAAGATCGGAAGCCTTCGGGGGCACAGAAAGTGCACACAATGATCGTGTTCCGAGTTGGAACTGGAGGGCGACAAAGCAGAAAAGCCAGTGGTGTAACAGGCTGGAAACATGGGGGGTATATTCTCTAACTTGAAACATAGAAACCAAGATACAAGGGGTGACCGCATTGCCTCAATAAGCCAGGAGATGCTGTCACCTAAAGGGTACCACACCAAAACGACCCATGCGAGACTCGAACCCACGTCTTCACCATTAAACTTGGGATGCTCTACCACTGTGCTAAAGTGTCCTTTGACGTGGTTACATATATGCTGGAGAAGGAACTTCTACAAATGCCGAAGCGCTCCTCTCCTCTACAGACGATTTTAAATCTATAGAATTTAGCAGCTTAGGCAGTAATGAGGCCACCTACAACTAAGAAATCATCAACGGTAATCCCTCAGGCATAGAAAATTATCCCTGCCCTTAAGAAATAATATTTCTTACTAGATTGTCCAGCCGAATTAGTGAGTCGGCTGCAAATATTAATGCAAGGACTCACGCTCGCAAAAAAACCGCAATGAGGTAAAAAGTGGAGCAATCGCTACCGGGATCGGTCGCTCGGGGAGGTATTTGGGTTATATCCTTCATGTCTTTCCTACACCGGCAGGAAAGACATGAAGGATATAACCCAAATACCTCCCCGAGCGACCGATCCCGGCTATTACTCACGCAAGAAGCCTTCCTCTCGCGACAGCTACAATGCCGGTTAGCACAGGAAACAGCGAGTATCCTAAATTTGCTGAGATTTATTGACGGCCGTTACATGTCACAGCATCAACGTGGCTTAGGCGCCGAACGTCAATAGCAGCCTAAGACTGAGGTTGTGATGCTCAAAGAATCTATGAAGCTCCGTGAACGGAGCAAATTCAAGAAGGCTATGGCAAGAAATATCAGCCACTACCGTAACTAACCTGACGGGCTTAGATGAAGTAAATCTTGCCAATGCTCTTAAGAGTAAAATCACTCACTGATAATCTGAGATCTCGAACGTGCTTGGCTCGAATGCAGCAAAAGCATGAAGAAATCTTCACCAAGCCTGACTCTCAACAAGAGAATGGAGGGAATATATACAAAGTGTACATCTCTATCTCGTCAGCAAATGCATCGAGATAGTTCCGGACCTGGCGTTCAACGATCGCACAGGTATAAAAAGAAGCCAATTTCTAGTCAAAAAACTGTGCCAAACTGGACGGGCTGTTTAAAAAAACAGGGGAATTCTACGACGTTTAGGTCCATGAACAAGGCTTTCATATTAATATCACAGCAGAAAAGGGCCTAAGCGCCGATAAATGATACAGACCTCAGGTCAAGCAGACTGCTTGAGCAAAAGCACCAATACCTTACAACAGGTAGTCTAACTTAATGACAAACGTGCCTCACGGCAAGCTTGCTCGCACAGCCATCGGTGGATATCGTGTAAACGCATACCACGCGGCACAAGTTCCCGATGAAGCTGGCGCCTATGTAGAAAGGTTGTTCACCAAATACAAAACTGTATTCTCAACCAAAATCACAGGGAAACCTTCCTGTGCAGTAAACCCCATCCGCATCCCACTTACGCCTGATGCAAAGCCATCAGTGAGCAAATATCAACGGTACCGGCAGTGTTCGTCTTGCAAGCCTTTGTAAGTTGTTCTTAAAAAGGCTTGCTTTTGAGGTGGGTATACCCACCACACAAAAGCAAGCCTTTTTAAGCACAACGTACAAAGGCTTGCAAGACGATCACCTCGTTCGCAAGGTGAACACGGCAGAGTGGTTAAATGCATAATTTCTGGTGCCCAAGTCGCTATCAGCAATGTGGAGAACGGCAATTGATTTAAGGCCAATTAATCATTCAACTGTCAAGGACACACGGACAATGCCCAATATGGGGACAATGATTCTCGACGTCGCTGACGAAAGCTTTTTCGGGGAAGCAGATCTCGTCCATGCCTTTTTCCAAGTCGCAATCCATGAGGAAGTCATCCTGTCTTCCTCATGGATTGCTACTTGGAAAATGTCATGGACGCCTGAGGCACTTGCACGCGTTCCGCGGTGCCGATGCACACTCGCTGTATGAACCTCTGCGCTCTCTGCAAGGAGCAAAGAACTCCGACATACACTTACAGGTGCACGCCGCCGAATTTCTCAACGAGATCAAAGATAAAATTATACTTTGGCTCAATGACTGGCCACTTCATTCAAAGACGTGGATCGAGCTCATGAATGTGCTCGAGAAGTTTTTATAAATCTGTAAAACAGAAGGCAATTTCACTCAGTGAGAAGAAGATGTTCTAAGCCCAGAGAAATGCAATCTCATCGCAAAACGCGCAACGTGGTGCGGTCAAAATATTACGGCTGAGGGCGTCACACTCTACCCTCGACGCATTTTAAGGCCTAATGGCATGCAACGGCCTGAAATTGCCGGCTATTTGCAGCAATTTATTTTCGCAGTCAACTGGATGAGGATCGGTATACCCAAATACTCAGTCGCCGGCACCTATGCTAACATTGCTAGGTGAGATAACAGCTAGACACGGTGCCAAAAAGGTAAAGCTAGCCAAAGCGCTTCTCGACGAAACGCTGTGGGTAAAACAGCTTCAAGCTTCCTTCGAACAAATGAAGGTTCTTATAGCAACCCGAGTGGAGTTCACGAATTTTGACGGCGCAACGGCCGTGCTTGCACACCGATGCGTCGGATCATTTTCACGCGGACTTTCTGACTCAGGTACCCATTGAGGACCTATAGAAGCCACAAGGCGATCAGAGGCACTCTCCACTCGCCTTCATAAGCGGATTATTTAAAGACGCAATGCCGCGATGGTCCATTTTTTAAAAAGAAGCATTTGCAATCGTCAATGCTATGTCTAGGCTGGACTATCTCACATGTTGTGGGCTAATAAATATATGCACAGATCACAGAAGTCTTATCTTTATCTTTGACAAACTAAGGCAACAGGCCAACATGCCTGCGTACCTAGTATCAAAGATACATAGATGGGCGCTCATCCTCTCGCAGTTCGAGTAAATAGTGAGCCATGTACCGGGAGAGTACAACTACTTCCCGGACTTGATATCGCGATGGGGCGCGAATAGGGACGTAAATTATAGGCGCCTATAGATCCCCGCGCCATCTCTGGCGAAGAACGATATCAACACTGATACGTTCCTCGACCAGTTATGGAAGCTCAAGAAAGCTTACTGAAAGATGAGCGGCAAGGCCGCACGGTTGAAATAACCGGCACACACAAATGCTCAGTGAGCAAGGGCAAGATGAATATACCAAAGGCAAGCTCTCGATACTCGTATTTTCCCGCTATGGCGCGCCACAGTGGGAAAATCCGCGCGCGGAAGGACACTGAACCCGAGACACCACGAGCAGTAGGGTAACGACCTATTTTACATGGGTTGGCCTAAAAGACGACGTCAAAACATTCTGCAACAAATGCCTACACTACGCAAGCACAAAAGCAAGCATTCGCTACCTCTTCCAAGGAGCCACATTCGCCATGCGTCGCAGCCCAATGAAATATTGCACTTGACTATTTATACATGGGCAAGAGGGAAGATGGATATAAGTATATTCTTATTTTAAAATATGACTTAAGCAATTACATCTGGCTCTTCTTAACAAAGATATACAATACCGCTCCGCTGTAAAAGCTTTAACGACATGAAACGCATCCTTTGGCTTAAAAAAGATCTGGATCTCAGACTAGGGCTCACACTTCAAATATGAAGTGCTGCACAAAACTGCGGAATCATTGAAAACAAAGCACCACTTCATATCAGCATGCCATGCACAGAGCAATGGATCGGTGGAAGTCGTGTGCCGCGAATCCATTCGTGGAACGCGGGCACTGCTCTCTGAAAACAACCTTGGTGTGTCCTCTTGACCGCGACTCACCAAAATAGTGCAAATGGTTATCAACCAATCATCATCCCCAAAGCTGGGAAACAACATCACACCTGCTACTGCGTTTACGCAGCAGAAACATGAAAACCCTCTCACCTACCTGTTTAAGGAACAGGGAGAGGCAAATACCGCCAAGACACTAACTATGTGCTTTCTCTCCTGGATGGTAAACAGTTTGCCACTTTTCCTACAGTAGATCTGCCCGCACGACTTACGCCCGAGAACAGACCTCTCTCACGCCTCCTTGGACCGCGTGCATCAGTTCGAATTCCTCATACGAGGTATATATCGGATTCCAAGCGAGGAAGTAACCACGTCATCAGTCACGATGGCGAGGCGAGGAGAGAGGTACCGGAAGCGCGGTTGGAGCGGCGACTCGGACGAGAGCCTCCTCACTAAAGCGACGTCGGCGAGCGCGCGGAAATACAAGCAGCGCAAGGCCGAGAACGAGCCTGAGACCAGGCGTACTCCCGACGAAGAGCGTGCCCCGAAGTAGGCCGAGAAGAAGGGCCGAAAGCCGAAACCGAGCGCAAACGGCGCGGAAAGGAGCGGGCCAACAAGCAGAAGGCCGAGAAAAACCGCGCCGCCGAGCAGCATCGCCGCCGAGAAGCAGCGCCGTCGAGCAGCAGCGCTGCGCCAACTACTTGAAGAAATCTGACGAGAAGCGCGCCGAGAAGATCGCGGATAAGAGGAAATCGAAAGCGGCTGAGAACAAGAAGGCCGACGTGGCGAAGAAGAGAGCATCCAGTCTGAGCTTAGCGTCGCTGCCTCAAGCCGTGGAAACGACGTCAAGAAGCCGCTCAAGTCCATGGCGCAGATCGAGAAGGAATCCAGCGCCCGAATGGAACAGAAGGAGTACAAGTCCCACGGAATCAGCCAAGCCGACTCAATGAGACGCGAGGAGAAGAAGTTCGTTATACAATTCCAGGATGAGATTGAGGAGCAGGAAGAGATTGAGTGGCAGGAGGAAGAAGACAGGCAGGACCTCAAGGCTGCAGCATTCGACGCGGCTGCCTAGAAGTTCAGACAAGAGTTTCCCGGAGCCACGTTCGACACCATCACCTTGGACGTCATCTGGGCCCGCGACAAGCTTCTCTCGGTGGAGTCACACGATAGCCTCCTCGAGCTGACCAAGGGGTTCAGAAGGCAGCTGAACCTGTCGAAAAAGTCGACCAACCCAAGGCAAAGCTGGCGGCGAAGGCCGCGGATATTGCAAAGGCGGAAGCCGACCATCTCTCTGCTGTTACACAGCAGCGTAACACCCACAAGGAAACTCACCCACTTCCCCTAAAGTGGTTCTGCTCAAAAGAGTTGGAGTCCTACGCGAGCGCCATCACCCATGATGGCGAGCGCAAATCTTTTATTCCCTGGCGCATGACAGAAATCAAGATGGCTGAGTGGTAACACTGCGTGCCCGCCAAGTGTCAGACGACACCCGCACAGACAAGTGGGGACCCGGTGACACTATCACCAACACCACCGGTGACGCCGATGCAAGAGCTCGTACTACCGGGAACAGGGGAGGCACCTCCCAAGACGCGCATTCTCGACGAGTGCAATAACCCTGTGCGTACGATCAATACGTACCGAAAATGCGTCCGCCGCGAGCAGCCGAAGGTGCTGACGAAGAAGCGCCCAACAGTCGCTTCGTTAAAGGAGACAATTTTGCCGGCGTGGCTCGAGAACCACATCTCCGCCAGCGTGCAGATGGTACGATTGTGAAATTCCTTCGTCAGTTGGTGGTCGACGGATTGGCTTTCGAAATTTATTTGTTTCGACAAATGAAAACACTGGTCGCCTTCACGTCTACCGTAGGCGGTAGCTTTGACAGGTTGGATCTGTCGCAATCAAGGTCTTTTCGATGAGATTGTGGCGGGAACCTACGTCAAGATCGCTCCGAGAACTGGGTGCTGGTGATGAGGAGGAGAGCGAAAAAGAGGGGAGCGAAAAAGAGGGGAGCGAAAGGGAGGTAGCAATGGGGGACGAGGGGGATTTAGGGGAGGAGGAGGAGGACTTGATAGTGTAAAGCGTATTTTTAAGTGGGGTGGAGCAGTGGTGAACTTAATTATTGGACGAAATATCAAATGAAGCGCTTTTCTGAATACTTAGAGGATTCCAATTAGATAAAAAAATAAAATAGTTGAAAAGTGAAATGTCTCGAATTTCAGTAAATCAATAACGGACTTTAAAAATGACTTCGAATAGTGTACGGGACACTATTCAAAAAAATGTTTCGATTAGTGTATACACCACTCTATACAGTGACACAGTGTATTCAAAAAAATGTTTCGATTAGTGTATACGGAGAGAGATGATTTTTTTACTTTTTTGATTCAAGATCAGCTGCCGCGCCTACTATCGTAGCCCGGTAGCATCTCTTG